>JANVCC010000057.1:13164024-13245264 GCA_025345505.1 Todiramphus chloris collaris
GCGGGGCCGTGGCCGCCGGCCTCTGGCCGCTTAGGGCTGGTGTGGGCAGCGGGACGAGGCCGGGCACAGGCTGAGGGCCGGGGGAGGCCAGGCGGGCCCGGGAGCTGCAGTCGTTGCCCTCCCGGGGAGCCGTCTCCTGCCGCCGCTGGCCTTGGGCACCTGGTGGTTGGGATTTGGGGGTACCTGCGGGGGTCCTGGTAGCCGTCCGAAACAAAGCAGTGAGGTGTGTGCGGTACGCTGGGATGCTGAAGGATCAAGCAATTAAAAGTGTGTAAGCAGCAGGGCAAGACTGACACGTGCAGATAGGCATAACCTGGCCTTAGCTTCTTGGAAATAGAGAATCATAGAATGTCTTGGGATGGAAGGGACCTTTAAGGGTCATCAACCTCCACCCCCTGGAGCCTTTTTGAAGTAATCGTGAAATATTGCTTTTCTAAAATCTAGTGCTTGAGGCCACAGTGGTAATGTGCTGTAGATCACTTTATTTTTTTCTTTTATTACTGTGGGAGAAAGCACTGCAGTAAAGTTTAATTCTGTACTAATATGTCTGTTCCTTGAGTGCAATATGCAGGCAGAGTCCTAAACACTGAGAAAATCCACGTGCATTGATAGATGCCTTTGATGTGATTAAGAGTTCCCAGTAAGTGATTCACCAGATGGCACATCAAAGGAAGTTACTCAAATTGCATTTCAGAGCTTCAGCTAATCTCTAAAGTGTGTGGGCTACCATCCAGGCTGCAAGGCTTTGCATGAGTTAGTTGTCCTGCATTACCTTGCCTAAATGTGACGGTTTTCCCTTCTTTCGTTAGCAAGCAGTACTAGAAAACAGAAGGGAGGTCAGGAAGGAATAGTTTTGAACCGTGCTTACCTCCACATTTGTGGCTCCTGACTATTTCTTTGAAGGACGCCAATGTTGTCAGGACCAGATGTATGGATGTGACCCTGATTTCGCCAGTGAGAGCCCTCTTGGTCTTGGGAACAGAAAATATTGATGGCTTTGAAGGACTTCATTGATCTGCAGCCTAAGCTGTGTGGTTTTGGTCAGTTAGATCTGAAATCCAGCAACCCTCCAGCCCCAGCAATTCTTCTTTCAAGATTTATCAGGGTTTAATTGCATTCTAAATATGTGGTTTTCTGGATTGATATCCAGCTTCTCATCTCTTCAGTTATTTACTCCTGGTGCTCTCATTTGGATGTGCAGATCTGTAGTTCTCTCAGCATTCACAGAGGAACTGTTTCCCTTTGGTGTATCACTAAGTGTGCTTTTTGCAGTGAACGACTTAGATCAGCCATTACATGTCTGAGCTTCATCCCCTATGATTTAAAGCTGGAGTGGGTAGAATCTATTACTTAAACAAAGCCCAAATTTACACAGCCATAATGTATGACTCATCTCTGAAATTTTGCCAAGTGCTGGGGAGGCATTATCCAGTTTATTTGTATGCATCTCTCTCTTTCAAGATCTCTTTAAACACTTTGCAATAAGATTTCCAGAAGGATAGAAGTCTGTTAAATTAAACCAGCAGGTACCAACCTGCCCGGTGCTGCAAGGAAGGTAGAATATTCAGAATACTCAGACTTTTTTTCAGGTGGTGATCTCTATTTGCTGTACTGGGTCTCACAGTTGCTGATTTTGGCTGGAGATTGATTATCTGACCTCTTACTATTTTGAGGTTCCCGCAAGCTTAAAAATCATATTTCAAAATTGAAGTAAATTTTGTTTGGCTCATAATTCCACTCTATTGAAGGTGGCTAAAAGATGAAGTTCTATAAAATCAGTTTGCTTTTCAAGAGTTACCCTAGTTGTTTATCTTCTGATTTTTTTTTTTTTCTCATCCTAGAGGAGGCAAATAGGTGAGTCAGTTTGGTTTTACTTGCAGACACTTTCCCCTTCAGGCTCTCACTGCCAACGCATTTGTGGGGGCCTTTTTCATGTGGCGTGGAACTGGATTCACTACTATCACTTTGGCTGTATTCATCAGCCTTCAATTTCCTTTGTTTACTGGTTTGCTTTGAGAAAAAGTGTCAGAAATTTTTGTGTCTCCCCTTCATGCCCATGCTCCCCACCCAGGTCTTCATAGTGTGATGTAGCCAGTTGATAGGAGACATGAGTCTGCACAGAGTTTCTCTTGCAGAAGTTTTCCTAAACATATATGGGTGTATAAAGGTAAATGCACGCAACTGCACATCCATTGTGCTGCATACAGATGGGATTGTGAGTTTGGCTCTGACAAGTAGCACAGCCCCCACCCGGTTCCACTGTAAAAACTGTGCCCAGCATAGGTAGGGCTATTCAGCTCAGTTAATCTGTATGCTGGAAAGTGCTGTGTTTTCCTTGAGGTTTTAGAGTCAACCAGAAATGCACATGGTCATTTGAGTTGCCAAAATTTACCTGGATTTAGTATTTACTGTCTTCTCTCTGTTTATTGACAGGAAGTTTAAGTTAGTAATAAAATCTAAGGAAAGACCTTAGAAACTTGAAAGAAGTATTTTAGTGACTTTTGTAGAAGTGGTGCCATAGATTGTGATTCATCTTAGCTTTGCATGCAGATATATTTGGGATATATCAAACACACAACAAAGTTTATTTTGCTGCCACAGGCACACATACCCACCCAGTAGGAAGGAGACTTTTTGTGGTGTGTTTCTAGCATACTGATTGAGTAGGGCTCTGCTTGCAAAGAGAGTGAACAGGAAGCAGAACATTAATGTACATACCGGGTTTATGTGACTGGTGCTGGTTGGTTGTTGCCTACTCTTTTGAGGGGACTTCAATCTGATCACTAAAAATCAATTTACTGCCTTCTGAAAAGAGAAAAAAAAAAGCGGTCTCTGTTTTCAAATGAGTTTTGTTGTCACAGCAACAAGACAGGCAGCATGCTGTGAAAGCGCTCTTGGTCCTGCTGTAGCCTATCCCTCCCAGTTTGCAGTTGGCTTCCAGCCTTTCTGCAGACTCACTAGGGTTCCCATAGGTAACCCCTGGCTGGAGTTGACTTCAGAAAGTTGTTTAGCTTTCTTCTCCTCTGCCTATACTGTTTCATGGGGTTCTGAGTCAAAACCAGAACAAAGATTCTCTTCTGGATTGATTTGCACCATTTAGCCCATACCTGGTGAGAGCTGTCAGATGTGAGATGGCTGTAGGCATATTTTCTAAAAGACAGAAAATCAAGGTGGGGAGGAGTGTCAGCACTGGCTCTGGTCTGCACTTCAGCCATCTTGAGTTTTTCCTCTAAAAAAAGTTATCTAACTT
This sequence comes from Todiramphus chloris collaris, assembly GCA_025345505.1. Classification (NCBI taxonomy): domain Eukaryota; kingdom Metazoa; phylum Chordata; class Aves; order Coraciiformes; family Alcedinidae; genus Todiramphus; species Todiramphus chloris. The sequence goes on from JANVCC010000057.1 coordinate 13,167,275, forward strand.
AAGTAGGAGGATAAATAAAATATAACTAATACTTCTCAAGAGAGGAAGAGTTCAACTGACTCACTCTTTACTGTGCTTATTTTGAAGGGGAAGAGGAACATAGCAAGTTTCCAACATCACAAAGTCTAAGTTCTTTGTTGTAATGTGTATGAGAAAGATATGGAGCCTTTTAAGTAAGCCATCTTGTTGTCCTCAAAATGGATTCTTTACCCAGTGTACAAAACCCATTCCACACACGGAAATGAGATACCAGGCTTATTGCAATCTTGAGCAGGATTGGGTGCTATTAGGCTCATTCCGAGAAGACTAGCACCTCATCGTGACAGGGCAGAGAATATTTATACACTGAAAGTTGAGAAGTTATATTGTATCGATTGGCCCTGATTAACACAGGCTAAAATCGATAAGAGTGTTTTGGTTTTGGGGTTTGATTTAACAAAGATTTACTGTAAACTGACTTCATGCCCCCTCAAGTAATATTCTCCAGTGCGGCTTCCACCTCTCCTTGTTAATTGATGCTGAAGTGGGGTGTTCCCTACCTGTTGTTATCCGTAGGGTTAATGATGCGTTCTGTTGTGGAGCCAGTCTATCAGCCCAGCAATTCTCACCCTAAGCACAGTCATTCTGAGTCCCTTGAACAATCTTGCTCCTCACACTGGAATCTTTTGAATCTTCCACAGTGAAGCAGCACCTCTGGCAAGGTGTATGGATTTTCTGGCTCATAGTTCATAAGCAAGTTTCGGTAACATCCAGTGCATGCAGGTGACCCGCGGGGGATGTGTGCAAGCAACTCAGCCTTGGTTTGCTTATCTATGGCCCTGTCTAGTTGGCGATGACACATGGGGAGCTGTGTAGATGTCTCAGCCCTGAGTTGTCTATAAGCCCCAGGCCAAACAAGGCAATGCTTACACCATACCAAGCCTTGAAATTTCTCAATAAATGGTATGTCCTGAGTCTCAATTCAAATCACTATTCAGCTTCCTGAGAAAGTAAGAAAAAGAGAGTCTGGAGGGCTTCACTGGTGGTTTCAGCTCAAGATTTTTGTGTATCCAGACAGCATAATCCAGTCAGGCATAGTTTTACCACCACCACCGGGATGGAAGGTTTCAGCCACAACCTTGTGTATTCAAACTGTATAATCAGTCATGTAAACTAGGGGATAAAAGTTTTAAGGTTCAGCTTAGGAGTTGGGAGTTGCCTGTCCAAAGCTCAACTGTATGGAGACCCTTCCCCCTTGGTCAGGACATTGGCCAAGGTGTTCTAAGATTGACAGCCCTTACCTGGAGTGATAAGTGAATATTTAGCATGCTGTAAGTTTGCAGTCGCGGGTGATAAACTAATACATTCTTTCTAGTGTGTTATAGTGTATTCTTGCTTTTAAGTTGTAATGGTGCATTCTTTCATTGTATCCATAAAAAACCTGCATTAGGGGCATATTAGATTTCAGAGACATGATTTGCTTTCAAATAAATCATTTGCTTAAACCTCACAGTCCAGTCTCTTTGCCACAAACAGCACTGGGACCTTGAGGTCTGGTACCCAGGGACAAGTTAACAGCAACCCAGCAGGGTCAGGACATCACTGGTGGCAGTGATATAGTTACAAAGAAACCATGTGCATCTTGTGTCTTCAAAGTGTAATGAACTGAGAAAACCAGAAGGAACTTGGACCACTCAGAAAGACCACTCTCCTCACTAAGGAAACTGTAGAACAAGCCAAGTTATAAGATACCTGCAAGAGGGACTGATAGACAACTTCCATCTATAAAATGAAAGAAGGAGCCTAGAGTTCACTCTGGGACAGCAGTGGGTGACCACCAGGGAGTCCTGAGAGACCCTCCAAAACCCCTCAGAGACTCTACCTGCATGCATAATGACTATGCAAATATTATAATTAGTTTGTGGAAATTGAATGAATATAATCATTCTAGGAATTTTAATAGATATGTACATGATTGGGTAATATAAACTTTGGCTGGTGTGATATATGGGTTGCACATTAGGCGGAGTGATCCCCCATGCATGCAACGCTGCAGTAAAGAAATGCCTGCCTCTCAACACTATCTCACATTAACAATTAGTGTTAAGAGGTTTGTTTCTGTGAAATCACAGAAACACAGTTACTGAAACGTAACAGCAGCGAGGGACAAACCTAGCACAGCTCTCCAATTGGGACAGGATGTTTTATATGCCAGCAACAAACTGGCCTGGCATAAGCCAGCTCTGTGCAGCATGTACATTCCTGTTCTGGTATTAATTGTGGGACTAGCTACCAGATTTATGCACCGAAAGAAGACAGAATGTGGCAGAGAGGTGTACAGAAATTGTTGTTCCTAGAGCTCTTCCAAAAAGAAGCATAATCTGCAGCACAAAGGAGGTAATTTGTTCTTGGAAGAAGCTGTCCCACTCAAAAAAAAATTAGTCTGAAAGACAGCAGAATCTTTACAGAAAGATTTCTCCCTACAGCAAAGCCTTTTCCTCATTGGGACTTACTAAAATATAGACATTTTCTCCAAAGGAAAGAAAAGTACAAAGCACGCCATCAAAGCAGAAGAATTTTAAGCTATTTCATTCTGATAGTGTTCTTTCAGCAGCAGATGTCAGATGGTAAGGAACATCTCTCTTAAGAGTTCATACCACATGCCTTCCACTTTTGAGGAATTATGTATGAAATAAATCACACTGATTTTCCAACTGAGAAACTTGCCCCAAAAGGTCATAAAAAGACTGAGAATTGCCACCTATAACTAATGAGCTGCTTTGGTGCCTAATCCTATGCACTAGGGTTTTAAAAAAAATTGAATTTGCATAAGCAGAGATGTAAATAGAACAGCCTTAAGCTGTGGTGACAAATTCAGTCCTTGGCCGTATCCAAACATGCAGGACAGCAGTCCCAAGTCCTGCATGAAGCAGTGGGGCTGTGCTTCTCCTTCCCCTGTTCTGCTGCATCCCTGAGACCCGTGGTGGGGGCAGAGGGGACTCTGCTTTTTGCAGCATTCTCTTTTGTCAAGGAGGTGAGAGCCAGTTGCCTTTAAAGAAAAGGTCTTGCCTTCTCCTGGAGTTTGCATTTGTCTTTGAATAGACAGGGAAAATCATAGGGAAAGCACAGCAAGTGACCATGTTTGTGGTGGATCATTTTTCAACGGTTTTTAAAGATCTCTTGTGAGATGGAAAGTGATGTCAGGGTGTATTTATCCACTTGTAAATACCAAATAGTGAATTCTCATGTTGTGTTAGAATGTTACGCCGGTGCATCTATATCGGAGATGTAAGGAACATGATGACAAAGCAAGAACTGAATTTCTGCAGAAGGGAGAAAGTATGGAAGAACTGTTTCACTTCTTTTATGGACAAAAGTGATACTAAAGGCCATGTGATAGCAGTTCACATCAGAGTTGTTGGGAATCTGCCTTTAAGTATAGCCTAACTCAATTAAATTTGAAAACAAGGCAGAACAAGCCAACAACCAACACCGAACCAAACAGGCAAAGCCTCCACCTGATCCTACTAGGAAAGACACCAAATACCACATGGGAATACAAAAGAAAGTTCAGATCTGCATCCTAATGCCACCTGAAAGAACATTGATTTTATTGGCTGTTTAGGGACAATTTGCTTCTATTCCTTCATGCTCTCTCATCTTTCCTCTTTTCTGATATTCATATGAACAGTTAATTTTCTAGTTTGTGTCCTGTGTAAGGGGCTGGGGGATCAGCTATCACTGCCCTGGGAGAATAACTGATAGGCTGGAGGTTCCTGCAACTGAGCAGTACACTGAATAAAGGGCATTAATGGGACTTTCAAAGTAACTGGAGAGGGGCTCACTTAAACCAACAGGCTTCCTGTATGGTGAAGAGGAGGACACCATCTGCAATAAGGGACAGACTTAGAAGGAAAGTACAGAACACTTAGTTCCTAAGAGCTTGGTTCTTGATGGTGTTATAGCTTTGTTGTCAATGTTCAGTATTCATGCCACAGTCAGCGTTCAGCTCAAACTGGGCAAGAAAAGCAACATGGCTGCACAGCCATTCTGAAGTCATTTGCCTCTTCCACAACAGGTTGCACATGCCAAGGACAGAAATTTGTTAGACGGTGAAATTCACCTGAGCATATGGGACCAGCCTGAAGGCAAGACGTTGTTTGTCCCTTGTTGCAGCCCTGCTCTTGTCTGAGTGGTTCTTATTGCAGGAGTGTTGGGTGCTAGCTTGCTGCAGGAACAGGCCTTTCTTTACATCTGGTATTTTGTGCCAAATGGCCTATGTCAAAACAACGTCTCGTGTAGTGCAAAATGAGGAATGAGTTCATTGTCCTTCAGAGGACGTTTTTGTTGTTGTAATGAGTGCTACCCTTTGAAATTGCTAAATCTTCAGTACTCAGAGCAAGGTGATGAATCCTGTTTAATTATTTGCCACTTTGAATGCATTGAGGGTTAGTGTGTGAACAGGTTCAGCTAATGGTTTTACGCACAAAGCAGATTCTTTTCAAAAGAAAGCCCTGAAATCAATGACATGTTCTTATTCACTAAAAAGTGCGATGAACTAAAATATGTATTCAGGTAGTACACAAATAGACAACTCCATGCTCTAGCTTATTTCAGCAGATATGTGTCCTTGGAAAAATTAAGTAAGTGAAAGGCACCATCCCTGGGACACGTGCTCCTGCCACAGCCACACCGGAACACACAGTCTGAAAGATAAGTAACAGATGATATGTGAAGAGATTTCCAGAACCAGATGTTTTCACATACATGTCTGTCTTTCAGGCAGTAGGACTTGAAGGCTGTGTGACTAGATCTTCTAGCTCTGTATGAGGCTGGAAACTGGAAGAATGCAGCTTCACCACAGAAAGAAGGAAAAAAAAAAAGTATTGTGGTGTGGTACTTTCTGTCTTTTCTTCAAATTTCTTGCCCTCAGGTGGCTGTTAACTTCATATAATTTGCAGCCAAGAATCTTCCCACAGGCATTATGAACAGAACCCAAACTGATCCCATCCAAACGGGGCTTGCTCCCGTCTCCAGACTGACTAATTCCTATGTTAAATTTAGGTGAGCCTTCCCAGCATGTGAAATTTCCCCCGCATCTTCTCTCCAAGAATTACATGAAATCTGCTGTGCTACCCAGGATTCAAGTTAGGGCACTTTGTCAGCTTCCCGTTCTCTGTTGAGACATTTTATCCTAAACTCAGGCTATTTGGTTAGACCAGTAAATTTAGTTTAGAAATGCCCAGAGGTGAAACCACTAGCAACAAGAGAATGATTCATCACTTAGAGAAATCTGATCCCTCAGAGATGTAGCCTGGAGAGGCCTGTTTGCTACGGATGACTTTCTAGCCAACTATCAAGATGACTGCCAGTAAAATTCAGTTGGTGGCATGTAAACTAATATGGTGCCAATTATGTACGAAAGTTATTACCCCTAAAATGGTCAAAGATGTCGTTGTTCTCCACCAACTTAGCAGTGCCATGTAGGAAGATAATTTAGAAGGAATGCCTAAAAATTTGTGTGACTGAGGTGGTGATGAGAAAAACCTGTTCAGATTAGCAGTATGTGTAGTGCCTGCGTGAAAGCTGCCAAGGAAGTTCTGGGTGCTTCAGTGCTTGTTGGTGCCAATCACCTGCTTAAATCAATTCAGCAAGAGCATGTACTTGCCTTTGCAGCAGGCAGATGTAACAACACACGTGTGTGTGACAACATATCCCTCAGTACAAGTGTGTATGTTTGGGGAGAAACTTTGAGCTACACAAAGGGCAGCTGAGGAGCAAGAACCCTCTCTGCTTTTCAAAGCTCCCTCCTGGACTGGCAGATGCTGTGTGACAGAGGAGGGGCATTTGTAAAAACGAGACTGTAGTGTAAGTGTCCACACTATGAAATAAAGTAAAAGTGGCCTTCATGTTAGGTAGTAGCTTGCTTTTGCTTGCAGTTTTGCTCACAAAACCTAATGCCTATATATGTAAGTAGGATGACACAGTGTTAGCAGAGATTGTTGATGAACAGGGTCAGGGAAGACATTCTGAACCGGGAAAGAATAAGAAAGAAGAGGTTTTAACTTTTTGGTTAAAACTGCCTATTGCGGGCCTTAGTGCACAAATGCTGTTTGTACAAATGTATTTGGAAATAAATAAAAAGGTGATCCTCTGTGTCCCAAGTCAGACTTGGATATCTTCCCCTCTGGGTCTGCTTTGTCTGCTTAAAGAGCCTGTTATGAAAAATTTACTTGATATTTGTTGGGTTTTCTTTAAACGGCCTGATTACATTTTGATGACACCATATAAACACACAGTTAGAATCAAGTGCTAGAAATAGCTTCCTAGAACTCAAACTGATTTTTAAAATAAGCAAGTAAATATGTGCATGTAAGTCATGCGTGCATCCAGGCAGAACTAGTTATTTTTATTCTTGTAGATGAAATTGTCTGTAAAAACATGAGGTGCTATCTACTGTTACCATTATTTGTAATTTAAAATGCTAACAGTGACACGAAGTGTTGTCTCAGCTCATTTAACAGGCCATGAAACAGTCAGAAGGATGATAGAAATCTCTGACAAGCCGACCTCAGGTATTTGCTATTCAACCCCTGCTTTTTTATAATGCTGAGTAAAAATGGGTCATGTTATTAGGCAAGAAATGCTATCCTTAGCAAGAAATGTTGCCATCTCACATTGAGGCGAACATAGGTATAGCCCAAAGTCATCCTCTCCCCATGGTTTGACTTCAAGGGGAAAAAATAGCTGGACTGGCTTCCTGCAGTGAAACCTTGGTGAGCTTGCAGAAGGTGTGCTGCCCACCACCTCAGCAGGGGACCTTTACAGGGCACGGTGTTATCTGCCACAACTTTCTCTCCCTAGATCTTTCTACCTTAGAAAAAAGATATTTTAGTATCTCTTGCATGTGAGTGGGCAATTTTGATCCAAGACTGGAGTGATTCAGAAGAAAATAATCACCTGTATAAAAGGCATAGTCTCTGACACCAGTCTTATTCCCAGGAACAGCCTTACATCCCTGAGTGGGCTCCCAAAATCGGCTGTGCCATAATAAATGCTGTTTGTTGCATTAAGGCTCTTTTGAGGTTTCGTGGAAGCAAGTTACTTAACAGTGCTCTTGGACTCTGAGAGGGAGAGAGAATGGCTCTGCCTTGTCTCTGGTCAATGCCAGCAGGAGAAATCCACAGCTGAGTTTGGATTTAGGGGGAAGTTTGGTGGAAATATGGGGACTAGGGATGCTCAGAATGGAAAATTAACTGGCAGTTCTAAAAATTTCAATCCTTTTATCCCTATGGATTTATTTATTTATTCTGAGCCTTTGAGTGGATGAACTGCTCAATAGTTTTTTGGTATCTATTTCTGTGAAAAACAGGATGTAATTGCAAGCCAGATTTGCCTTAAGGACCATTTCTATCTCCGATAGAAATTTCCAACCACAAATGGCTATTATGTTGCTTCTAGAAAGTATATTCATAGTACTGAGATATTATTTGGTTTTTACTGTGTTATTTTCATGAAATAACATTTGCCTTAATCCTTCTTGTTTTGGCTTGCTCTCTTTCTTGGCCTGATCTGTATGAGACATGCCCATTTATGCAGCTGGTACTCAACTCAGGACTTAGAAAAAGCATAGCTTTTTGACAAGGCAGGAAGAACTACAGAGCTATAGGTGGTTAGAGCCCTAAGTGTAACTGGGAAAACTACAGAGTCAAACAAATCGCTTGCTGATGAGCAACATTTCTTAGGGCAAAGAAGAGTTTGTAGTAAACTGCAGATTCCTACCCATGCCCCTTTGAATATCCTCCCTGAGACAGGATTAAAACAATCCAAAAAGCGTGTGAAATGCAAAGAAATAGCGTTTGATTCACTAGTCACACCAGAGATGGGCTACTGTGCCTCCATTATTTGGGACAACTGCTGTCACCCAAAAGCATGCCTTGGTAAGGGACAGACACTATTTACTCCCTCAGCAATGCTGCAGTGCTGGGGGAACTTGAATGCCTGTGGCTGCCCAGAGGGTGGTTTATTTTGCTCAGCCTCAAGAGCACATTGTTGCACCATTTTTCTCTCCCTTGATGCCTACACTGCAGTACTTGAAAAAAACCAATCAGACCAGACTACAAACTCACTTCAGGCAGACACCATTTGCCAAGTATTGTATTCTGCAGGGATATTTATTCTAAATCATATGGGGGGAAGTAAATAAGTAAGTAAATACATTTAAAAAAGAAAAAAAGAAAAAGAGGCCATCTGCAAATACTCAGCCTGTATTCACCTTCAGACAAAAAATCTGGTGCTGATCCAGACAGCTAACTTTCCTTGAGAGATTTCTAATCAGAAGTGGGCTTATGTCTGCTCTCCCTGCAATAGATGGTAGTCCTCTGGCTGTCAAAAAGAAGGTGATTTTCTGTCATTATTTTCTCTTATAGGAGTTTATCTTTACATTTGTGATATTCTCAGTGCACTTGCTCCCTGTTTCAAATTCAAAACGGCTACCCGTTTAAGTGACCCAGTGACTTTTCACTTTCCAGAGCAAGATAGATGAGGAAAAAGCATAATAGACCTGACCCTAAAACAGGTTCATGTAACACCCAGTTAGATTCTCCCATGACACAAAACAGCGACTTCACCAGCAGGCTGCCCAGCAAACATTTGGATGCAATTGTCTTGGATGGATATTTTATACAGCAAAGACCTGCAGAAAATGCTTACACCTGCACTTACACTGCATACACCTGCAGTGAATTCATAGGAAACCAAAGCAGGACTGCGTACTCAACAGAGAAATCTTGGTATAAAGGTATGATGTGGGAGTGACAGTTTAGAGCCTCTAATAAATCCTTTTTGTACTGAATATCCCTTTAATATTGAGCAGCTGAAAAGACCTCTCCAGATTTACAAAGCAATATCATTTTTGTAGGACCGTAATTTCTCTGTGTATGTAGATATCACCCTACTAGTGATGGATCCAAGTAGCCAACTTCAACCAACTTTGATGTTGAAAGAGTTTAAAGATAATGTTGTTCCTTCAACTGCTGTGGAGATAGGAAGTCACATAGAAAATAGACCATATAGATTTCTAAATTTAGGTAAAGGCTGCAAAACTCATGCTTTGTTGGATGCTGTGTGTCCACGGTAAGTGTCCTCTCAGGTGGAGGAAGGCTTCTAGTGAAGCTATCAATTACCTCTCAGGATCCTTGTCCAACAAGTTACTTCTGATGGGGTTGAGACTGTACTTAGGAGGGGACCACATGCGAATTGGCTTCAAATTAGGCCCTCTGCTGAATGAGACAGGTGCCCTGCTGACAGATGACACAAAGAAGGCAGAGTTATTAAATGCCTTCTTTGTCTATACTGCTGAAAACTGTCCTCAAGAGCTCCTGACACCTGAGGCACCAGAGGATAGCATGACTAAGGACTCTTCCCTGGTTGGTGAGGACTGGGTTAAAGAACAGCTGAGTAATCTGGACATCCATAAGTCCATGGGTCCTGACGGCATTGCATCCAAGGGTGCTGAGGGAGCTGGCACTGGTCATTGCCAGACCACTCTCCATTATCTATAGTAAGTCATGGCACACAGGAGATGTGCCTGGGGACTGGAGGAGGGCAAACATCACCCCAGTCTTCAAAATGGGCAAGAAGAAGGACCTGGTAACTATAGACCGGTCAGCCTCACCTCCATCCCTGGAAAAATAATGGAGCAACTTATCCTTGACACTATCCTTAGGCATGTCAAGGACAAGAGGGTCATCAGGAGCAATCAACACGGTTTTATCAAGGGGAGGTCATGTTTGACCAACCTGATAACCTTTTACGAGGACATAACCAGGTGGACAGATGATGGTAGAGCAGTGGATGTGTTTTTTCTTGATTTCTCTAAGGCATTTGACACTGTCTCCCACAGCATCCTTCTTGCTAAACTGAGACAGTGTGGTCTGCTTGATCAGGTAGTGAGGTGGATTGGGACTTGGTTGAAAGAAAGAAGCCAGAGAACTGTGGTCAATGGGATGGAGTCCAGCTGGAGGCCTGGAACCAGTGGGGTTCCACAGGGGTCGGTGCTGGGACCGGTTCTGTTTAACCTGTCCATCAGTGACCTGGGTGAGGGCACAGAGAGCACTGTCAGCAAGTTTGCTCCTGATACCAAGCTGGGTGGAGTGTCCGACACCCCAGCAGGCTGTGCTGCCATTCAGCAAGACCTGGACAGGCTGGAGGGTTGGGCAGGAAGACATTTGATGAAATTCAGTAAGGGCAAGGGCAGTCCTGCACCTGGGAAGGAACAACCCCAGGTATCAGTATAGGGTGGGGACTGAGCTGTTAGCAGTCAGTGAAGGGGAAAAGGACCTGGGGGTCCTGGTTGCTGGGAGGCTGACCATCAGCCAGCAGTGTGCTCTTGTGGCCAAGAGGGCCAATGCCATCCTGGGCTGTATGAGAAGGGGTGTGGCTAGTAGGTCGAGAGAGGTTCTCCTGCCCCTCTGCTCTGCCCTGGTGAGGCTACATCTGGAATACTGTGTCCAGTTCTGGGCCCCCCAGTTTAAGAAGGACATGGAACTGCTGGAGAGGGTCCAGCGCAGGGCTACAAAGATGACTAAGGGAGTGGAACATCTCTCTTATGAGGATAGACTGAGGGAGCTGGGGCTTTTTAGCTTAGAGAAAAGAAGACTACGGGGTGATTTAATCAATGTTTATAAATGTATGAAGGGTGAGTGCCGGGAAGATGGAGCCAGGCTCTTCTCGGTGATGTCCAATGATAGGACAAGGGGCAATGGGTGGAAGCTGAGGCACAAGAAGTTTCATGTAAACATAAGGAAAAATTTTTTCCCAGTGAGGGTGATGGACACTGGAACAGGCTGCCCGGGGGGGCTGTGGAGTCTGCCTCTCTGGAGATATTCCAGACCCGCCTGGACGCGTTCCTGTGTGACCTGGTCCAGGTGATCCTGCTCTGGCAGGGGGGTTGCACTAGATGATCTCTCGAGGTCTCTTCCAGCCATTGACATTCTATGATTCTATGAAAACCAATGCTCCTTGTCTCCCAAGCAGAAACAGAGGAATGCATGTGACTGGTCTACCTCAGTTAACCACACCGTACCTTGTCTTGTGCATGATCAACTTTAAGGCATAGAGGATCATCAGACTGCAGTTTTAAAGTCATGCAGTGTTTAATTTGATTTTTAAGGTATTCAGGTTTAATCTCCAAAATTGTTTTAAAATTTCACATGGGGATGGATTTTGTAACTTACTCTTCCTCTTACGAAATGTATTTTGAGTGCATTTATCTTGTATATGGTGATTTAAGAGGCTACAGTAATTTAATCTGGAGGCATTTCAAGATGGGATTGACGTCATGAATACTGGGAGGAGCCAGTTTCTGGACTTTTATTTGGAAAAAGGAAAATTCCGTGCCTTTTGCAGTTTCTTTTAGAAATCCTACAGGAATATAAAAGGATCAACAAAATAGTTCATTGAAGCACCTAGTATCAATGTTTTGTTGATGGCACTGCACAGAGATGTGGCCTTGGTGCCATTTGGAGCACTAGAACAGCTGAAGAAGGACCGCAGAAAAAAAAGGTAGCCTTGAGTAGAAGATGAGCAAACTCTCATGGTAAAATTAATATGAGTACACCTGAAATAATATGAGTTTAAAATATTCCGGTTTCTGTGTCTAATTATCAGAGAAAAGCAAGGATGATGCATACTAGCTTATTTAGGCACCTGCATGTTTTAGGATGACTTCTTCAATGACTGACTCCATGACTACCTTAGAGAAGATACCTACTTCATGCTGCTCAGTGAGGTAAAATGGAGCCTGCAAACTTTTCTGTTGCTGTTGCTTTCACCTTGATAGAGAGGGTTGGGATTTAGCTCACTATTGTTGGCCAGATTATTTATTTTCCTCTTATCCAATCAAAATTGAAGCAGAAGTGCATGACAGTAAGGTAGATACCCATATATAATTTGTTTTGTAGGACTACATGTTGCCCTTCTGCCCAGCTAAGTGAATGGAAAGACTTGAAAGAATCACAGAATGCCTTGGGTTGGAAGGGACCTCTAAGAGTCATCTAGCCCAACCGCCCTGCAGTAAGCAGGGACACCCTCAACTAGATCAGGTTGCTCAGAGCCTCATCAAGCCTGACCTTGAATGTCTCCAGGGATGGGGCCTCCACCACCTTCCTGGGAAACCTGTTCCAGTGTTCCACTACCCTCAGAGTAAAGAAATTCTTCCTAACATCCAATCTAAATCTACTCCTCTCTAGTTTAAAACCACTGCACCTTGTCCTATCACTACATACCCTTGTAAGCAGTTCCTCTTCAGCTTTCTTGTAGGCCCCCCCCCCCCGGAAGACTGCTATAAGGTCTCCTTGGAGCCTTCTCTACTCCAGGCTGAACATCTCCAAATTCCTCTTAGGAAATGTATTCCAGCCCTCTGATCATTTTCGTGGCCGCCGTCCGGACCTGCTCCATCAGGTCTATGTCCTTCTTGTGTTGAGGGCTCCAGAGTTTGATGCAGTACTCCAGGTGAGGTCTCACCAGAGCAGAGTGGCAGAATCGCCTGTCTCGATTTTCTGGCCACTCTTCTTTTGATGCAGCCCAGGATGCGATTAGCGTTTTGGGTTGCAGGTGCACATTGTTGGCTCATGTCTAGCTTCTTGTCCTAGAACCCCGAAATGCTTTTCTGCAAGGCTGATCTCTATCACCTCATCCCCAACCCTGTATTGATAATGAGGATTGTTCCAACCTAGGTGCAGGACCCTGCACTTGGTCTTGTTGAATCTCATGAGGCTCACCTGGGCCCACTTCTCCAGCTTGTCCAGGTCCCTCTGGATGACATCCCATCCCTCTAGTATATTGACCGCACCACTCAGCTTGGTGTCATCTGCAACCTTGTTGATGGTGCACTCAATCCTGCTGTCTGTATCATTAATGAAAATATTAAAAGGCACTGGTCCCAGTATGGACCCCTGAGGGACACCACTTGTCATTGCTCTCCATCTAGACTTTGAGCCATTGACCTCTACCCTCTGGATGCAACCGTCCAGCCAATTCCTTATCCACTGAACAGTCCACCATATCTCTCCAACTTGGTGAGGAGAATGTTGTGGGGCACCATGTCAAAGGCCTTGCAGAAGTCCTGATAGATGATATCCATAGCTCTTCCCTTGTCCACTGATGTAGTCACTCCATTGTAGAAAGCCACTAGGTTGGCCAGGCAGGACTTGCCCTCAGTGAAGCCATGATGGCTATCTCTGATCACCTCCCTGTCCTCCATGTGCCTTATCACAGCTTCTAGGAGAATCTGCTCCATGATCTTCCCAGGCTCAGAGATGAGGCTGATGGGCTGGTAGTTCCCAGTCCTCCTTTCTGTCCTTTTTAAAAATGGGTGTAGTGTGTCCCTTCTTCCAGTCACTAGGGTCTTCACCTGACTGCCAGGACTTTTTGAGTATAATGGAGAGTGGCTTGGCAACTACATCAGGCAATTCCCTCAGGACTCTAGGACGCATCTCATCTGATCCCACAGACTTGTGTACGTTCTGGTTCCACAGGTGGTCATGAACCTGATCTTCACTTACAGTGGGAGGGACTTTGTACCCCTGGTCCCCACCTGGTGGTCTTCAACTTCAACTGACCTCAGCAAGCTGAAATGAAATGAGTTACAGAGGTTAATAATTTTGCTTTTTAACTTAGCCTTGGCTTCGGTATCATTCAGGTGAACACCCTAAATTCCGGTCTCTGTCCATTTAACCGATCTATTGTGGTCATATGTCATAGCAATCAAAGTCAGTAGCAATAATGGCAACAGTTTGCTTTTCAGTTTATAATTAAATAGATAGACGTCACTTATAAAAAGCCTCGCAAATTCTTTTTCATGCAGCCAGTACAAAATTTCATATATTTCCATTTAGGATAAATCTGAATAGGAATTGAATAGGTTTCTACAGCCACACTCTGATGGTATTCAGGGAGTAGGTGTAGCAAGCTGTGGGAACTAAGAAATTAAGAAAAATATTGCAGCGCTGTCAAGAGTAGGTGTAGACATTTTGTACCTGCTAAACCAAAATGATGGGCCTAACATTTAAAATAATATGCTGATGTAACGCTCAAGCAGAACAGTGATTTAGATAGACAATGATCTTTCCTTTGCTATCCAGTCTCCCCAATACTAGAAGGAAGCCAAATGCTTTGCAATGCAAATAGAGTGGCAGATAAAAGGATGGCGCGAAGGTGTGATTCATCTCAGAAAAATGTTTCACTTCAGATACCACAGAAGGCAGGCTATAGATCCTCTGTTTAATTCACCCTACCCACTTCTGGCTCCTCTGCACTAGCACAGCAGTGCCGTGACTGCACAGGATTTTCCTTGTTTTCTACATTGTACCTTGGCTTTCTTTGCCCTTCTGTGGGAGTTTGTCTGGAGAAGCAAACACGGTTATGACGCGTCCTTTTTTATTGCTGGTGTCTGCTGGGATTACTCTGAAATTGGGGCCCAGAATAGCTGCTATCTGAATCCCAAATCTCTGGCTAATGCAGATGGCATAAAGCCTTCTTCATTTCAAGTTTGTGTGTGCTGCAACAGCAGGACAGCATAGCTGGAGTTAGGTTTGGAGTGTGGAGAGAAGATCTCATCTCATACACCACCTGCAGAAATGCCATTTAAAGCCTCAGTCTCACGCTCCCTTAAGAGAAAGGACGAGAAGTTTGATGAAATGTTTAATTTCTTAATTAAGCATCTGACAGATCAACTGAATTATGAAGCTTGATTTTATAAAGAGAAAAACCAACCATCTCTAGGAAGAGAATGCAAGTCAGAAGCAGGTGCAAAAGCATGAAAAGCCAGGCTTTGCAGTAACATATTTCTAATGTAGTGGAAAACCGGGCATTTGCACGAGCCCAAGAGCAGATCTGCACTGAGTCTGAGAAGAAACTCTTCATGTTAATTAGGGCTGAGTCCTACAAATTTAGCTGCCACTGATTTCTTAAGGGTTCCAATTCAAGTCAATGTCAGTAGGCAAGGGCTCTTTATGCTATTAGCAGTCACATTTTGGGACTTAGAAGACTAGGATTTGCTGAACAGACTGTACTGTAAAACCATGCTAATTAGCATCTAAAATTCTTGGAAAGCTGCCACAGATCCCTGGGAGCTGTCTACACCACCAGCAAAAATTACTTTAGAGATGCTGATTGCCTGAGGTAGGTTGGAGTATTGTTTGTCCTTTTTCGGTGACTTTTACTGCATCCATGTAGCCACCCTGACTTACGACAAAGCCCTTTTGGTGCACACCTGAGACAGCTTTTCTCGGTAGTCTCACAGGGAGCATTCCTGGAAAATCTGAACCAGCGTGTTTGTTCTAGAGTCTAACCTGGAGTGCTGAACTGCTTGGGATGATGCTGGCTGGAAAGTGTTTCTGTGTGTCTTTTTTACACATTGTTATTAGTTTTCTGTGGTAGTGCACTATCTTGTGAGGTGAATGAATTTTGGTATGACAGAATTACAGTGATCCTTCTCTTGTTTGTTTATGTCTATGGTAAGACTATCATTTCTAGCTGCTCCCATAGTTCACGCAAAACTCACCAAAAGGTTTCAGCCATTGATATTTGTTGAGATCAGAACTCCTCCTCACTTTGGTCAAGCATAATAATGCCCTTGAGACTTTATCGTGTTTAGTTTCAATTCCAAGAATGGTCTCTCAATGCCGTGTTTCTCTTTCTAGTTTTCCTTTGTAGACCAGAAAAAGTACTTGGGAGATTTTCAAGCTTCAAATACTATCCCTCACTGATTCAGGAGAGGCCAGACCACACCTTAAGAGATATGCCTTACCTTGAAGCAAAAAGGGTACTCTGATTTGGCATCTTGTGTTCTCCCCTCTTTTGATGGATTCTCTCTTGATGTGTCTGAAGCCCTGAACTCTCTAGCAGGGACAAGAACGTGAGGCTCCTGCTGGGATTACAAGGAGGCTTTGTTTCTCCCTCAAACCCACTCTTAGATATCTTGCCTGTCCATATGCAGCTTGTAAGGCTCGTATCTTGATTAAGCAAAAGCCTTTCAGTACTCTGATGGGATTTCTCCACTGTACGTGGTACAGAAAGACCTCTTTTGAGGAAATCACACTACCTAAAGGAAAGGAGTATCTAAAAATGGGAAAAAATTGTAGTGTCTATAAATATATAACCTAGGGTGGGGCTTCCCAGTGGTGGCATGTGTCCTGACAATGGTACCCAGAAGACTTCAGGGTGGTATGAAGGTATTTCATGAATATCTGAATGCCTCCATACCCTCTGGAATGTGGCCCAAGATGGAGAAAGGAACTGCTGAACAGCTGCCACTGCCGTGTTTGTCTTGAGAACTCCAACACTTTGGAAGAAAGCAGAGCTCCTTGTCCTCTGCCTTCCACCAAGGAATACATACCCTTGGTCCAGAAGTTCATGATTTTACTTGAAGGCAAGCCCCCTGTGTTTGTGCCCCAGTTGTAAATGTCAGGGCGCAAGGAAAGTCACCAAGCACCTCTCTGAAATCCTGATGAGGCAATGAGGCTTTTGAAATTTTCCCTTCTAACTGCATTTTCTTATATTTTAAATAGCATATGTTAGCCAGGAGACTTCTGTCTTCTGTAGAAAGCTGTTAGCAACACTGTGTATCTCACTCCTTCCAGCACATTTTAATTCTAGCAAATGTTGACAACCATGTGCGAAGCAATGAGGATCTGTGCTTGTGACCATCAGCCACAGAGGAGGAGTTCTGAGAGGAAAGCCAAGAAATCAGGGATGAGGGATGGATGGGAGACACTCTTTTGGCTCATTTGTTGCATCCTCTGAAGACAACCAGAATTGCAAAACTGGCAGCAGAAGCGAGAGATGGCTTCCATTCCTCTCCCGTCAATCCAATGAATGATTAATGCACTTTTAATATATAATCATATAATATACTTCTCGCAATACGTGCTGCTAGCACAGCTATTGAAGAACCATCATACTGAAGATGCATAATTAAAGGAACTGCAGAAAGCCCAGAGTACAGTTAAAAATTCATGTCGTGTCCTGCGCAGTGTCGTCTGGGTCCTATTCGGGTAGCAGCTCAAGGCCTCTGCTCCCAGCTCACCCCAAGGGTGTTTGTCAGGTAGAGAGAGGGGGCACCGCCCTGTTGCAGGACAGTGAATTAACGAGGAACGAAACAGCAGGGAGCCAAGAAAGGGATTATCTTGAGCTTTATTACGCAACACTCTATTCTAGCTAAATATTACGGGGTTAATACTACGATCAGTCGCAGTTCACAATGCATTTCGGCACATCGATCTGCAGAATCAAAGCGGCGACTTCAGCGCCACCGGCCGCGGCGGGGGCTGGTGACCCTTGCGCGTCCCCCCGGGAGGGGAGGGGAGGGGAGGGGAGGGGAGGGAGCCTGGCCCTGCCTCGCTCCGCGCTTCAGGGGACCCCGTGGCGGCCGCCAGCAGCCGGGGGGAGGGAGGGAGGGGCGGGGAGTGGGCGGGGCCGCGGCGGCCGTTGCGAGGGGCGGGAGTTTTGAACGGCGGCATCGCTGGGGAGGATGCGGCGCGGTGTGTCGGGTGCCGGTGTCGAGGAGCCGGTGAGCCAAGGGCGGGCGTCTCTGGGGCCGGGCCGGGAGGCGGTGTTAGCGCGGGGGTGCTGAGGAAGGCGGCTGCCCGCCCGCCCGCTGTTCCGCCGCGGGGCCCGGCGCAGGTGCCGTCGGTCAGCGGCTCCGGCCGAGCAGCGCCCGCTCCTGCTGCGAGCGGCCGGCGACCCGGGGCCGCTCGGCGAGCGGTGCGCGGGGCCCTGCCGGGCTTCGGGCGGCCTTTGAGCTCTGGCTGCGGGCTGCCCGCGGAGCAGGGCCGTGGTCCCCGCGGCAGCCTGCTTACCGTGCCCGGGCGGGGCCCTGCCGGGTGCCCCGGGGCAGCTGGCCCAGGCGGGCAGCCCGGACAAAGGTGACGCTGCCACGGGGGCTCGGCTCCCTGCTCACCGTCTTCCAGCTCTCGGAGCGTGAAGATGATCGTGTCTCGCTCCCTAATCTTTTATCCCTAGATTGTCCTATCGATGAGGCTTGTTTTAAACCTCGATTCGCTTTTACAAAAAAAAACGTTATTTGGGCTCAGCTGTGCCTGTAAAGCCATTGCTGTCAATTGCAACAAATATTCCTTCCTAGCTAGAAAAGTCCTCAAGCTAATGTCTCGACTTCACAGCCTCTTTGGGAGTCTACCTGCCTGCTTGCGTATGTTGAGTACCTGTGGCAGGCCTGTGGGATTCAGGTGAAAGCCACTGTGGTAAGAAGTAAGAAGCACACCTTGGAATAGGTTCTGAAAGTCTGTATTTAAAGTATCAATTAAACAAAGTTCAATCTATCCTGCCTTCAGCATTATCCATACAATTTTTCTTAGCTGTTGTTGTATTTGTTTAGTTGTTTTGTGACTCCATCACCTATGTAAAGCTAGAAATCCTTTAAGATTTCTTACATTTGAAGTATTCTTTGTTGGGGAATAGAAAGAATCTTTCAGCTAGTATTGCTCAGGCTGTTCCAGAGCACGGGGCTGAACACCTCAACAGCTGGCAGTAATCTTGCCACTGGTGGGGGAAGGATGGAGACCACAGGGAAAGCAGTGCACTAGTAGACAGCATATGGCAAACCCGTGCTGTGTCGTTCCTCCAAGTCCAGATGGTGTGCTTGTATTTTTAGGAAGAGCTGAAAAGAAAAAAAAAAACCCCCAAACAAAAAAAAAAAAAAACCCCAAAAAAAACAAAAAAACCCCCCAAAACTTTTTTTTTAAATTTTTTTTAATTTTTTTTTTTTGGTAGACATGAAGAACTTCATACATTCCAAATCAGGCTGCTAAGTCATTCCTTCAGATGAGATTTATATGGTGCAATTATTTAAGCAATGTCCCAACAACCATTTACTGCTAGTCCAGAATATTTTATGTGAACCCGGATAAGATGTAGCATGGGTTGAATTCTTCGTGTAGTTCTGGAAGTCCCAGTGCAAATACATGCAGATGCCACAAGCTATGAGAGTTTATTTGCTCACCGTAGTTATGTATGAGGTGATCTGGAGAGAAGCCCCAGTCTGTGCTGGGTCAGTGCAGAGGCCTGTTACCCTGGGAAATGCTAGGGGAAAGTACTATTTCACTCTTCTGAGATGAAATTCAGCTTTGTAACAGCTGATGTATTAGTTTAGGCTAAAATAATATGTAATTATTTCTTAGGGGCAAGTGTGGTCCTTGCTTAGCTTTTCATAGCTGTGTAAAATTTGACTTAGAATAAAAGAAGATTGATGAAAGCTATTTGCTTCTCCTTTCCTTCTGGGAGACGAGTAAAAGCTCTGAAAAAAAAATTGGATAGAGAAGCAGGTGCCAGGGATGAGGAGGTATTGGCATGCTGCGTTATCTTGCGCTGGCTGTTGCTAAAACTTGGAAAGCAAGTCCATGAGGGGGAAACGGGGGTAGTCTATGGTGCCATACTGGGTCCCAGCCTTTTGTATATCAACTGTAGGGAATACCAGCAGAACTTCTGTGGAAAACACCTCTGATATGAGCTTTGGGAGCCAAACAACCCACTGGTGTCAGAGTGCCTACATCATGCTAATCTGTGCATGTTACAAACATTTCTCATGGCGTTTTGGGTTGAGAGTTATTGAGAGTCTATTAGTGCCCTCATTCATGATGGTGTCTAGACATCATCTGTGTTCTCACTGTGTGACTAAATAGTCTTAAACAGGAAAGTTTAGTAGAACATATTTTTCCTGCTTTACCTGATTACATATGCCTGTGGTCTTTATCATCTTGGGTGGGGGAAACCCACCTCCTTTATAACCTGAGGAAAATGAGAAACTATGTTTGTGTGTGGGGGCTTAGTGACTTCCTAGGTGTTGATGTGGGGCAGAAGAACCTTCTGTATGGCTCTAGGTCACAGTTTAGCAAGGATAAAATTGCTGTCTAACAGGAGAGGTGGGAAATAGAATGAGAGGCTTATACCACTGAAGTGATCCAACACTTTTTAGGTTTTTAGAATAGCTTTCTGAGGTGGCTGGGGATCAGCTCTGTTTCAGATGCCATGTAGCAGAGTATTGCAACTTAAGCATGTTGCTGTGCTAGTGCAGAGTGTGGCTTATGGATCGGAGATACTTTTCCTTCAGGGTAACGAAGGAGGGTTGTTTGGAAGGATAAGTGTTCTGTGAGCAGATGGAACAGCAGCTGAAACTTCATGTGTCTTTACATTATGGCATCAGGCCTTCAAAAACAATAAATCTCAGTCCTGCAAAGCTGGGAGGGAATGGGTGGTGACTATGTAGTGAGCTTCCACCTGCCTCTTAGTGCCTGCTATGAAGGGTCACTTCCTCACATCAAAGGTAGTTAGTGACAGAGTGACTCCCAAGTAAAGAAGAAAATAGTCCATATTGCTCCTTTCATGGGTTCTGGATTTCTCAGGTACTTGAGTTGTGGGGAAATTAGTTCCTCCTTGTTTCTATCTTGTTTAGAGGCTTGAGGGAGAACAGTTGCCAGCACTTTTCTACCAGCTGAAATATTGAACGTGTAAATCCAAATTATTGTTGCTCATAGATCCTTCCCCAAGGCACTTGCTTTGAGTTCAGACGTACTGTAAACCTGAAAATGGATAATGATGCTTTCAATTCCAGAGGTAGTTGGGACACTCTTACTCAGTGTTGAAAAAGCTTTGCTCCTTACCAACTTGCAATGCAGTCCTGAGGTACCTGACAACACACTGTTTTTCATGTGTCAGAAATATTTGGCTTGGTCAGGGATGGCCACATAACAAGAAAATGTGTATCACAGGCATAAGCGGCATCTAGCACAGCGTCGGGAGACAGGAAGCTACCTGTGAGCCTTCACCTTCATTATCTTCTTGCTTGGTGTGGATTGACTTCATTGAAGTTGCAAGTGAGGAATATAATACACATTTATAAACGTTTGTTTTCTCCGAAAATAGGTAGGAAAAGTTGACTTCCCAGAAGTTTCTATAACACCTTAAAACTCCCCACCCCTTCAGAAAAATAGTGATGCAGAATTATAGTCACTTGACAGCAAGTCTGTCTTATTTTACACTTGTGAATGAGAAGTATGCACGGCTGTGCCATCAGGCAGGGCACGATTCCTGTGTAGTGTTGGAACTACCACAACTCTCTGACTTTCAGTTCACAGCCTGAAACAGTCAAATACTGGAATATTCTTTTTTCACTTCTGGTGTTACCTGATTTTTTTATCAATAGGAAGTTAAAAAAATTTAAAAATTAAACCCTTTTTAAGATGGCCAAAGACGTAATACACACTAATTTCTGATGTGAAATATTTCAGATATTTTCCTGAGTTTAGGGTTTATTTTAGTAGAGATCACTGTAAGAAGTGGGATGTTAATTTATGACCTCTGCTCAGTTAGGCCTCTCTGACCATATAAGGGGACAGTATATTATTATCCTATGAATGACACAGTGAGGCACATAAATTTTTAGTAACTTGTAGATGCTACAGTGAGTTAATGTTAATTATTACCTGGCTTGGAATTTGTATGTGTAGTGGATATGGTGAATCTGTTACATTCTGTGTTATACTCTTGTTCCTGGTAAAAAACACATTATTTTACTTTTAGCAACCACTGTAACGGCTGCATATAATTAAAATCGAGGGTTTTCTATCTCGACTGTGAAATAAGGAGAGCTTGTTAAAAATTCAGGATATTGTTAGTTGGGGTTTTGTTTAGCCCTTTGTTTTTTGCATGTCTAGGAACGTGACATTCAAGAGAAGATTAACTTTGAAATCCGCATGCGAGAAGGCATCTGTAAACTACTTGCAGTGAGCACACAAAAGGACCAGCTCTTGCAAGTGGTTAAAAACCTGATGGTTTGCAATGCTCGGATACTTGCGTACAGGACTGAGCTAGAGAACCAAAAAGAAGAGCTGATGTTGTGCAGAACCAAAGAGTGGTGAGTAGCAGCTCAAATTCAAGTGGAGCATGATGAAGCAGGCTTTCGCTTACGGGAATTCTTAGCGGCCTGTCTAGGAAAGTGGATTTAAACCCTTCCTTCTGATTTTGCCCATACAAACTTAAAAACAAGTCATAGTTTTCTGGGTAGATTTTATTATTGACATTAAACTTGATTGCCTTTAGCATACAAAAAGGTAGTACCTGAGTCTGAATGAAAGAACGCAAACTATCCAAGTCAGAATACACCCTTTCCTTTTCTGTTTTTCCCTTTCGCCTTTCCTTTTTTCCCTTTTTCCCCCCCTTTTTCCCCCCCTCCCTTTCTCCCTTTTTATTTATTTTGTTATTAATGTCTCTTTAATGATGGAATCATCGTGGTTAATTGGTACCCTCTACTGGCCACTTCTGTTAACTACAGCCAAGTAATAAAAAAATACAGTAACCATGAAGGAGAATCAGTTTAGTAGATAATATTCTCATGTTAACTCTCAGATGAGCTAAAGTATATGTGGTTTATTTGAATAAATATTTTATTTTAGATATTATATTTTTTTTTGCCTAATGGAACATATTTAGGTGCAATGTTGAGAATCATGATACAGAGACATTATTGCTCTCAGGTTGTTACTTTAATGAAACATATTTCAATTTAGCATAGAAATTCCTTGAGCTTGTGTTAACTGTATCTGTAGGAACAGTACTACTCTGCTTTTTGCTTTCAGAAATGTGGTCTTAAAGGTTAATTTTACTGAAGGAAAGAACTGCATATCAACTATTACTGTGAAAGTTCATTTTGAAAACTAACTTATAACATATAGTATTCTGTAATTGTTGTATAGCTTTTTACTACTAAGAAGAAGACCTTTATAGTGATTCATCTTGTATTACTGTTTTTATCAATGGGATAATATCAAGTGTGTCTATATGCTGATTTAGTCAGCTCCTTGTCTTTGATGTCAGTGACCGCAGACTGGTGGCAAAACAAGTCCAGCACAGGGCAGAAGTACTTGGAGATGTATCTGAACAGCTTTATTTTCTCAGTCATATTGTTTGTGTAGTTTATGTAGTGTTTACTTGATTTGTGTCTGCCATGAGTTGCTCAGTTCTGTCTTAAGCAGAATCGGCTTTGGAGATCATTAGAAGAGATGAAAGCTATAGAATTATATCTCTAGCATTTAGCTCATATCTTTGATACTTGATAGTACATTTGCAGTTCTTTTTTTGTTTTGTTTTGCTCAAGACTGGAATTTGGCTAACGCTTAATCCAGATAAGAGGATGATGACTGCAAGAGAAAATTCTAGGGTTTTCAAGTGAATTTTACCCCTGTTTCTTGTTGTGTGGGTCTGTAATCTGTGAGTTTGGAAGATATTATAATTGCCATTGGAAGACAGGATATTGGTAGCACCTAGACATTTTCACTTCACCTTATTTGGTTAGAAGGAGTGGCAGACAGAGAGCAGGCGTTACTCATTATCTACAGATAGTTTTGATCCAATTTAAGGTTGACCTTGAGAGCTAAACTACTTAGCAAACTGTCTTCCCCCATGTAAAATCACAAGATTAACAATGAAATATTTTGCAATTGTTTTCTATTAATATGGGAGGCAGCAATTCTCTAACCAATAATAGGACCAATCAATTCATTTGCTTATTCACTGGTGTGTACAGAAGGGGAAAAGTTGATAGCATATTTGGTTCTATTAGAGCTGGAAAAGACAAGGAAGATGAATCTACTTGTCTTTTAATACCCAGGTTAAATAAGCTTTGGAGTAAAACTGTCTAGGGAATTAAGAAAATTGATGGTGTGCCTTCCTTCCAGGTTATCCTCAAGAATCTAATGACTCAGATCTTAAACCAGAGATACCAAATTTAACTTTAAAGGAAAGCACTTGGAATGAGCTATAATATGAAACCTCTGGCACTTTTTAATGTTTATAGGGTGGGGTTTTACAAGTCTAAATGTGCAGATCTCAAACCTCATTTTTCTTTTCTTCTTTTTGACAGGTCTTCTGAAAATAGGACAAAAGAGTGGGTGGCGTGCAAAGCAAAGGTTGCTATATCAGGTGAGCAGCTGGTTAGTCAAATATAGGAGCTAATTGTCTGGACAGTAACTCGTAATACAAATTATACAAACAAGATGGTATTTTTAAAGTGTTTATGTGGTTCAGGGGCATAAGTCCTTGTGCTTCAAGGGGACTTGTGCTTTTAAGTCACACATGCTTTTGAAGATCCTAACTGTTATTTCCATTTTACTTTCAGGGACTTTCACAGTGGGAAATCATAGAATTGTTAGGGTTGGAAGGGACCTTAAATACTTTTCTCTGTTTGTTGCTAAACACTGAATACATTTCAAAGCTAAGTAAGTGCAAGTGTGCTGATAACTTTTATTCTCACCACAAAGACAAACTTTGATGTGATCATACAGGGTATGTTTAACAAATCGCGGGCAGAATTATAACTAGTATGCAGTTTACATTACTACAGCAAAGGTATAGTGGTATGGCTTCAATGCAAACTATTAACAAGAATTTTTAACAGTGATTTCCAGTAGGCTGGTACACTGTTTCCTAGCCCATTCTCAAATGGTAGCACTGAAGCTACCATATTGGCCTGTGCCAGCAGTGGATGTTTCTATGTTCAGTGTTCCTGTGGTGGTTCGTTGTGACTGTTCTGCTAGCTTTGCTAAGAGATCTGTTCGTGCTCCCTGACCTGCTTCATTAAAATAGTGCAGAAAGGCTCACTACTTAAGCTGTTTAAGTTAATTCAGCATATTTGGAGATTATCTTTAAGCAAGGTAACTTCTAGCAGAGTGATGAGCACATGGTTCAATAATATTTTCTGCCAGCACAGCTGTTTGCAGGATGTATATCTGTCTTTCCTCCTTATGGTAGTTGGATGAGAGCATCTGTTTGCCTGTCTGTGCTGTGGTTGCACCTTTCTTCAGATTTATAGAGTTATCTGCAGTGAAAACTTTACGATCATACAACACACTTGTTATCCTTAGAAAATCAGAATTGTGTAAGGACTCTTTTTAGTATGAAGAATTTCTTTAGGATATGAAACATTTAGCTAGTTTCTTTTGATGGGGAACAGAAGGGTGAAACACACCACTTCCTATTATGTGCCATTTTTTGATGATTCTGTCCTGTTACTAACATAGTGATTCTTGAACTGGAGGCTATGATCTTTAGAAGTGTGGCATAGTTTGAGACAAAGAAGAGAAAGAGGCATCAACTATCTCATTGTGAACCCAAGTCTGTGAGAGCTGGGATGCTGCTATGCCTCGCCTCTCTTCAGATACTTGTATTGGGAAGCTGAGACAGGTCTAGTTTACAGCAGGAAAACCTAGATGATGTTCTTGGCCTCTGCTGACTGATTAACTCCTTATTTTCCACTTTGTATGCCTGACAAGCAGAGAACAGGGGTACATGAGAAGTAATTGTGAGGACAGGTTTGTTTGTGCTTGGCAAGAACAGGGTCCTCTGGGCAAAGTACATGATTGGGAGATCCTGAGATGACATTAATACATGCCTCCTTGGATCTTCCTTGCCCTGTGACCCTTTAGCATGCCAGATCAAGTCCTGTCTGCTTCCCCCAACTGCAGTATGTTCACTTCTGTAATGTCCCGTTATTCTTCATTCCCTGTCTTCCCAATGCGTGTGTAGCAAATTGGGCATGCTGCATTTCTTCTCTCTCACACGCTGACCTTCTGTGGACTTGCAACTGGAATTGCCCTGCATGTTTGGAAGGTGCACATGTGTTTTTTGCCTGCCTTGCTGAGAACGTGGTTGTGAATACGAGCAACGTGGATCAGGAGATGTCATGACTGAATTGTCTGGGAGAGAGGTTGCAAATGAGTGGTAGTTCATGTAATATGACAGGGCACGTGATTTAAGAATTGAAGATACAGAATGGATTTTTTAGGGGAAAGCCATCCATCCACTTATAAAAATATTAGTGTATTGTGTGGTTAGTACATGCCAGAAGCTAGACTATTACCAAAAAAAGGCACGATCATGTGGCCAACACCAAAAGTTCAGGAACAGCTATGCAGGAGTACTGAGGAGTGTACTCCTACAGAAAGCAACTGGATGTCACATACTGTGTGGGGAGTGTGTTCTTTAATCCACAGATTTTCACACTTCTATTATTTTTACTTATTTATCCCCCACGTGTGTGAATAAATGATGTAATTTAAGTTATGTTATCAATCAATTGTCAGAAAACAATACATTAAATGTTTGTCTCTGTTTAAGGCTCAGGACAAGCCCATATGAAATGCAGAGCAGGATTAGCCCTCTTTCCCCCTCCCTCCCTCCCAGAGGAAGATAAAAAGGGGAATAAGGAAAAAGAAAAATGCCTTACCTGTTATGAATAAAGATTCCATCCATTAACTAGTAACAGTTCTGTTTATTATATGGGGTTAATAAAAGGCAAGCAAAGAGCGCTGGCTGCGCGGGGAGTCTTCGCTCTACCAACACGCACCCAGGACACAACAACAGATCCTCTTCTGTACTTTTTATCCTAATACATATTCCAAGAGGAGGGAGGGTCATTGTAATGAAGTGTTTTGGAAGGGGCGTTCCTGCTTTAGCGCGTGCATTCCCTGTCCCGGTGGTCTCTCTGGTGGTCGTCCACCACGAAGGTTGTAGTCTTCCTCACCGGTTCCGTCCTTCACCCGACCTCCACCTCATCTCCTTGACCTTATAGGGTCCGCCTGGGCCACAAATGCTGCGGCCAGACAAATGCTGAGCATGTTTGACCAGTCACCAACCATCATGTGGAAACTTTGTTCACTCCTGCTTCTGTAGGTTCCGTGCTTTTCCACAGCTTATCTACATTGGTGACTCTCCCGGCATGCCTCACCACACCACCACTCAAATTGTGACACCATCTATCACATCACCCAAGATTGCAAGTTAAGACTATAACAAATTTAATGAATAACAGGAGAAAAACAGAAAATGGACTATTAAGGGAGGAAAGATATAGAACTATCTACAAACTGTCTCTCCTATGGCAGTGGATTGTGTGGTGCAGGTGGAGTCAGGCCTGGCCGAGCTGAGATGCCCTCACAGCTCCCACAGCCCAGGAAGGAAAAGCCCCCCCTAAAGTTCCTGTGTCCTTGTTCTGTGGAGTGTGGCAGGGAAGGGGAGGGAATGACAGCTGCCCTCTGACTCCTCAGGGTGACCACTTGTCCCCCCCACTAAGTCTGTTCACCCTTAAACCACAACATTGTTGATCAAAAAGCACGTTCATAATTTAATTTTGTAAAGGAATCATTGGCTTTAAATCTGATTAATTGTAGTGCTTGAATGT
Source organism: Todiramphus chloris collaris (assembly GCA_025345505.1). Classification (NCBI taxonomy): domain Eukaryota; kingdom Metazoa; phylum Chordata; class Aves; order Coraciiformes; family Alcedinidae; genus Todiramphus; species Todiramphus chloris. The sequence goes on from JANVCC010000057.1 coordinate 13,194,504, forward strand.
ATCCAATTTGAATCCACATGGATTTACAGCTAATAGTAACTGAAATTAAGGTGTGTGAAAATTGATCTTTGTTTTTGATAAATGGTGGCTCTTTCAATCTAAGAATGAATTGAAAACTGATTTACAAGTATCATGTTAAACTTGCTCAAGCAATTGACTATCTATATCTTGATGATTTTCTGACTAAGGTGTAAATCTTTAGCTAGTATGATATGGAAAGTGGCATACAGAAGTAATCTTTAATCTAGTACTCTAATTGTTAACAAGACCTATTGAGCACAACAAAATTGTCATTCAGACAATGCAATGATTGAAGATGAGAAAAGGCTGTTATTGTAACTATTTTCACATATTTATGTAAATTGAAGACCTTTGTCTTTCAGAAAAGAAACATTCTGTGTTTTGTCTCTGACAGAGATAAATGTGTACATATATTTAACTTTTGAGAGACTTCTATAACTCAAATGAAGATGCAAATGCATCTTTAGAAGTGAAAGGCAGTTTCAGAATGTGGTGACCTATTGATTTTTAGGAACTTGTAGCAATTTAAAGCTGTATACTGGCAGTTCACTTCTGAAAATTCATTAGTTTTCACAAACACTTCAAAATAGATGAATTTGCAAGTTTCAAAATTGAAATGGTGTGTATAATAAACTAACCCATAATATAATCAAAATTAACTTGAATTTAAATTTTCCACTTAATATAACTTCTGAAACAGAGTGACTATATGCAGTTTGACTTGAATCAGCAGGAAGTTTTGTGGGTAAACCTCTGCAGGAGCACATGACAACCTGTTGCTAAAATACCACTACTGTTTTGCATATATACTATATGTGGATTTTTTCCATCAGCCTCACATGTAAATGAACGCTGGAGTCAGCAATGCTTCTTTATAATGGTATTGAAAATTTTTATCAGAAGACAATTGAGCCAGTGCTGTTCACTGCTGCCATCATGTGTCACTTAATATATTGCATATATTTTTAAACAACACTGTGTTGTACTTAGGAAACGAACTTTGGATTTATAAAGCCCCCACTGCATTTGTCATTTGACAAGGGATTGATAAGAAACATTATGTCTAAACCCGAGTCCTTGAAACTGGAGGAAAATGTCACTCGGTACTGTGTTGGATTGAGTAGGTAAATTGGAAAATTTGTTGAAGAAAATACTTCCCTAATATTAAAATGACAGGCATGACTTAAAATAATGGTCTGTAATTGCCTCTCTGCTATGGTTCTGAAGTAGAAGGATATTTCTGAGTTAAAAAAGATTTCTGAACTCTTTTTGTGCCGACTAAGAGAATTCTAACTTGGAATGTGATTACAAGTGATATTTTCTCTGTGGTTAGCAAAACAAGACTCAAGTGTCTGCAGTTTAAGTATCCCAGTCTTTCCATTAAAACAGGAAGTTTTTGCAGTGGGTTGAGTGGCTTCCAGCACAAGGCAAACAGAGTTTTAGTTTACATCTCTGCATAATAATGGACTCAGAACCTCTGACTTCTGAGAATACCTCTCAGAACCATGTTACACAGCCACTCTGAAATGTACTCTCCTGTACTTTGTAATGAGATTTAAAATATTGTTCTAGCGTAATTTTGAAAAGAAAATGACACTTCAACTTGAATTAATTGATGAATTTTCTTTTGACATGGATAATAAAATGGAAATAAATATGCTGTAGGAGGTCCTGGTACCTCCAGAGCATCAGGAAAACAAGCAAGAAACATTTTATAATTTGTTTTGATTACTTATCTACAGTATTGGCTATAACTTAATTTCCTTACTTTTTTTCCCCCCTTTAGATATTCGAATACCTTTAATGTGGAAGGGCTCTGATCACTTCAGCAATAAAGAAAGTATGTAAGATGTAACTAACTACTGTGCTAACCAATTGCTTAAACCTGTAAATTTAAACTGGTTGGGGAAGTCCATACTGGTTTCAGCCCCTTCTTTGACCTTTCAGTAGGCCCATATTGTACTCTGTTGCACAGTTGCTCTTGAAGTTGTTTGTTGTAGCACGTTGAGTTAGTTCAAAGTTCTGTGGTTCTGAATACTTAAACCTTAGTCTCTAAAAAGTCCTCTTGAGGAGAAATTCCAGAGGAACCAATGGAAAATTGTTGTTATTAACCGGATATCTGAGAAACTTCTGATTAAATATGTTGTTCTGTGTCTTGTCTACACTTGAGTATATTAGAAGGTGTTTCCAGTGAGAAATTTAAATTAAAGTTGTCTGTTGGTGTTGAATGCATTATTGGACAGTCTTCCAGTACATGCATTTTATTGTGCCATGGAGATTAACCCTAAATCTGTTCCAGCTGTCACCTGGCATTGATTTCACTTTGATTTTCAATAGGGTCAGAGGGGCTAAGCATGGCAAAACAGTATAATCCTATATAGTACATTCATAAAATGATACAGGCTTTAGATCAAAATTAGGTTTCCTTTTTCTTTTTTTCCTTAACATCAGTTTTATTAAATAAAATTGTATTTTTACTAACATTTCTGAAGTTGTTAGTACAAATGCCCCTGATTAACAGGAAAAGAAGTCATACAGAGGTAGGCATCTTTGCCTCTGTCAATGTGTTTCTACCTATACAGCAACTTCAATAGTTCAATTCTCATAAAGTCCTATGATGAAAATTTATGGTGGGAAGAATTTGAAGGCAATTCCTTAGAGCTCTGAATTACCATTTCTTCTGCTTTTGTTTACTAGAAGCATTTAATATTGTGGTGTGTAATATGACTAATAAAACATTTCTTTGTCATGCTCTCTCGCAGAATCACAGCGCTATGCAGTGTTTTGTTTGTTCAGAATGGGAACTGAGGTCTTTGATACAGAGGTGGCTATTGTGGATAAAGCAATAACAGATATCTGCTTTGAAAATGTGACCATATTGTGAGTATAATTTATTTCTGTTGAATGAAGTACAAATGTTTCTGGTTTATTTTGGAAGTGGATATGATTATAAATAAGATTGGCTGTAGTCTGTTAAATTTTTCTGTGGCAAAGGAATCAGTAAAGATCCTGTTGATTTCAGTAGATGGTGGATCCCCATCTCTGTAATGTTTTTTATGCACATGGTGCTGGTTGTAGATGTGCCTCTTGCACTCTACCTCTTTTCATTTTTGCTATACTGAAGCTTTTTTTTTTTTAATGTAAAAGATATAAACTTGCACTTCAAGGATAGAAATAAATTAAGACTAAAACTTGGAAGCATTATGAAAGTATAGGCATGATCTTTTCACCCAGTGTTTCAAGTATTCTGGACAGCAGGCTATGGACTCTTTCCACACCTCATGTTCTGTTATGCCTATATGAGCATGTGCTACAGCCACAGTCCTAACAGTTGAGGAATACTAGTCAGTAAATTATTCATTTCTCTTTAAAAGTAACCAGGAAAAGAGTAGAAGGCTATTATCATGTCCTTTTTTTACTTTATAGTTTTGAAGAGAGTCCTGAGAGGCAGTTAGGTTTTTTTTTTATTTCCCCCTGCTTTATGTTTTTTATATTAGAAATTTAGATTCAGTCTCCAGAGGAGGACTGACTAGAAAGCTACAACTACTGAAAACTTTAAATCAAGATCCTGTAAACTGAGTGGTTGAGAGAAAATGGACCTTTAAATCAGATTTTAAACTCTCTTAAACACCTTTTGAAGTTAAGAGTGGGGGCAAAGATTTCAAGCTGCTTCTTCAGAGATATGAGACTTGACCATTATACTTTTCTGTGAAATGCTGCAGCAAAAACAGAAAAGGCACTCTTAACTTGCCTTGTATCCCCTGAGACAAAGAAAGACTTTTATAAAAGCCTTTGGGATGTTTTGTTATGTGTGTAGTGATGTGATTCGTACCTGAAAGATGAGGTTAGGCTTCTGGTTTGATGATTAAGCTTGAGAATAAGGGAACTGGTAGAACTGAAAAGAGAAAGCATAGTCTGCAGACAGAAGAACACAGCAGTAGGTAGTGAAGTTATGAATGACAGATTTTGTTGTCTGTGATATAGGATTTTTTTCAGTAATGCAAAGGGGATGAGGTTCAACTAAGATATCTTTAAAACAGTTCAGTCTGATTTAGGACCATAGGCACAGATAGGTTTTCAATCATGTGATTTTTGCATAACAGTAGAGGGCAGATGTAAGTGTGTTTGAACGTCTTGCCTGTATATTTCCATAACGTGGGATTTTGTTGGGTTTTTGTTTCTTTCAGTTTTTAACGTAAACGTTGTATTTCCTGTTTACAAATGTTTATGGTTTAATTATAACATTCATCTCATGACTTCAACATGAAGTTACTTCTGTGTATTCTAGTCTTTCATTCTATATTAATGTATGTCTTTGCTTGAATCTTATGGCATTCCCTTTGTTAGAAATATATGCTATTTAATATTTATAGTAGCAGTAGCATTCCATGGCTGCATACTCATTTCATTAACAAATGCTCTGAAATTTTCTCCTCTCCCCTTCAGTGATGAAGCAAGACCAGATTTTCAGGTGAAGGTTGAAGTGTATAGTTGCTGTACAGAGGAGTCTTTATGTGTAACAAACACTCCTAAGAAACTAGCAAAGAAGCTTAAAACATCCTTCAGCAAAGCTACAGGGAAGAAACTCAAAGTTGCACTGAAAGAAGACAGCACTGAATCCCTTTTGCCCGCTGACCTGGTCATTCAGTAAGCCATATATATTGATATTCTGAGTTTATAATTTTAAAAATTGAAATAAGCCAAATATACTGTAAGTTTTTGGAAAATGGCCAAGAAAGTGATTATTTCTGTACTTACCCGAGTGAAAAAAAAGTTAACATTTTAAATAGGAAATGAGAAAGTGGATGTAAGCTCCAACCATGTTGTTCAGCCTTGGGGCTTGGTTCTGATCTTAAAACACATGAGTAGGCTTTATCTTTCTGCTACATCGCTAACTAGCTGGTAAATCCACTGTTATGTGCAAACTCTATAATGCTTTTTTTTTTGATCTCTGGAGGAAATCAAGCGTGTATGATAAGTCTGTCTGTATCCCTCTGTCCATCAACCTCTCCTTATCCCTTTCCCATTTACTCCCTCTCCCATATTAGTTTTGCACCTAGCCAGTTTTGCTCATACTTGACAGACAGGTAGACATCTTTAAAAGTTACAAGTTGTGTGAAACAAAAAAAATGTGGTATGTAGAGAGGAGAAACCTCTCTTGTAGCCTCTTCCCTAATGAAGCTGATGGAGCTGCTTGCTGTGCCTGGGGTGCATGCTGTGCACATGGGGCCCTTTCCTCTTGCTGGCTTTTCCATGAAACTCTGGACTGTCAAAGGCACTTTACAGTTACAAGCTGCTTAACAGGAGTTTTCTTAATTGACTTTAGCACAGAACATTTTAAAATTACTTGCTGGTTTTCAATGTTCACAGAAGTAAGTGCTGTTCCCAGTAATTTACCTGTTTCCTTTTAAAAACAATTTTAAGTCTATCATGCAATTTTTAATGAAGTTAACTACCTGCTAATATTTCTCAGCTACTTTAATTTCATTGGGATTTAAGCAGGCCAAGTGCCTTAATTGCAAATACTCATAATATTAATTTTTTTTAATTTCTATTTTTTAAAGCAATTTTGTCAAGTAATGACTTTTTTTCCCTCTGTCAGCTGAACAGTAAAGAATCAGTGCCAAATTCTTGCCAGGTGTTGAGTGTAGTCTTAGTCTAGCTTCATATATCTATTTGCCTGGATTTTAAAAGGATTTTAAATGCGTATTTAATTTTTGAATGTGTATTCAAGCGTATTCTATCTTTGTCAAGCTGATACTACTATCTACTGATCTTACTCTTTCAATCAAAAGCACACATCCAAGAGATCGTATTCAGACAGAAAAGCAAATTTTATCACTAACTTTCTAGCACGTTCCACCTAATGACAACGTATCTTTCAGTCTGCGTCATCTCAGGTGTCCATGTTTTCCACAAGCTCCAGTTGGGTGATGACACACTATCATCAGAATACAGCTTGCTTCAGATATAACCACTAGCTTATTTGCTGTCCATCCTCACTTGAGTATAGATTGCCTGTCTTTTAAGGAAGAAGCATCAGCAGACAACCTAAACATCTGCCTCCTCCCTTGGGTTTTGCTTTTGGTTTCTCAATTGTAGTTGGATTTCACTTTCCTCCATCAACAACAGTTGTTTCTACTGTAAGCATTTCACAATGGCTGTTGCTTTCTTAACAGAGTTAGATGAACAATGATGTGTTTAGTGATGGCTTTGTTAGGTGATTAAAAAAGATTCTTGGGAAGAAACAGGTTATTATAGGCAGAAAATAAGCGGCCAGCTTTTTAATAGGCTTCCCTTAGGATTTATGTTAGTAAGACCTTGGTACGTAGCCCTTATGAAGGGAAAGAGATTGCAAGATTATAAGAGATCTTTCAAGTATTCCCAGAGAGTTTTACCAGTCCAGCAGGTGAAATTAAACTGCAACAAAAAGGGGAACTTTCTGTATTTTATTTCTCTGTAGATTTCATTTGTATAGGCCTTTTCTCTTCAGAGCACACAGGGGTGAAGTCCTCTGTTTTCCAAAAACTCTGTGATCCCTCTGTGTCAAACTTCTTGGCTTAGAAATCTGCCTGGTTAGTGAGGAAACCATCAGCCTTGTAACTTTTTGCAAAAGCCTAGCAAGAGAGAGCTTTGAATGATTGCTTAGGCTGGTTAACTTCAGTTATATTATACTGATTCTCTCTGCTCTTAATTATCTCACTTTTCATTTCTATAGTCTTTTCTCTACTTATTTTTTTCCGTTCTAGCTTTATTTTTATTTTTTCATTTCACCTTTGTCGAAGAAGGGAAATGATTAGTGCAGTTATACTCTTGAATTCCGGGGTAACTAGGTTGCTCCTCAGCTAAGTTATTGAAGAGACACCCTGAAGCTCATGTTTATTCACTTGCAGAACTGCCCTACACGTGGACTTTTATGTATTTTTCCTCCACTGGGCTGGAGGCTTCCATGTCCTATGTTTGAATCAGCAGATTCATAGGGACGTTATGCTAAAAGCACATGGTCTAATCTAATGGCTTCACTTTTATGGTGGGGTTTTTTTTAGTATCTGAAGGTTGTATTTCTTTTTACCTTCTCTTATTTAAGATTTGATTGAAAGGTGAGCATATTAGGTTTTGTTTTGTTTTGACTCACAAATCCTCCACTATATATACGAGTAAACTAAGCCTGGGATTTTTAACAATGGGGTTCATATTCAGGAACAGATGCTGGAATCTGAGATGTATTTATTAATATGCATTGATAGAAAGGGTGATACAGTTACACCTTCCCACGCCAGTGTCTGTGTGGCAACTTTGGTGCTTCTGTCTCTTGATCAGTAAACAGATTTAACAGTGAACCTTTGCCACAGGCATGTTGTGAAGATGATCTGGGGTTTTTTTTTTTATAAAGTTATTACATGGAAAAATACTATAGATATGCAAAGTACTGAATGAGATGCAACAGGGAGATTATTCTTTGTTATACAAAGAAACAGCCATTTAAGGCAGTTGGCTAATTCTGTGAAATGTTGAAGCAAAACGTAGTCAACAATCTCTATTAGCCAGTTAAATTTGAAAAATATTTGCAGATAAAACTTTTTCTGTCTGAAAGGAATGACTGTTATATTTCAGAATGAAAATGTTACTGTGAAGCATATTTTGAAAGTCAAGTAGCTATTTTTTTTGGCAAGGTTGTTGTGGTAATTAGTCATGCTTTAGAAAAAAAAAAGTAACTTCAAAATCAGCACAGAAGTTTTATCTGTGAGAAGAAACTGAACTTTTTGGTACAGATTAAATAGAATGGTAATGTATTGAGCAACTGTATGGCAAAACATAATCAGTGGAGAATCTTTTGTTAGGGAACAGTCTAGCAGGGAATACATACAAATGCTGATGAGATTTTGTTCAGATTGCCCTCTTGAAATGTTCCACAGCAGTGTTTTGTTCACCCAGAGTATTGTATCATATTTAATTTTCTCTTTATTCCCTTGAGATAGATGTGCAAAGACCTCCCTGCTAAGCAAGTTGCTACTTTTCCTCCTCCTCTTTCTGTAGGTAGACATCTGCCTTGTTCCTCTGCAAAGCCAAAGATTTTAAAACTATATGTTCTTACTGCACTGTTAGGAAAAATAACATTTGAATAATACCATGATAGAAAACAATTTTATTTTTAGTGATGTTAGATGGGTAGTGTCTTCTCACCTTTCACGCCACTAAGATATCTTATGCTTTACTGAAGATATTTTAAGGATCTTATGCTAGATCCTGTTATGGATGGTAGTAGTGATTTGGTGGGGTTTGTTTGCATGTGAACTTTGTTTAAAATGCCATTAGCCAGGTGGAATTCTTACTGCATTACTGGACTGTAAATCTGTTACTCGTCCTGAAGAGTATTTGGGGGAAAAGGTTAAACATGTACCAAATTTATACTAGTTTATTCCAAGAATTGCATTCCACATGAGCTGTGCTGAATTGTAAATGTAATTTCACCCCCCCAGGCAAAATCCAAAACAAAGACATAATATTCTGAAACCTGTAAACACAATAAGTGAGAGTCCTGTATCCTACAAAACTGACTGTAGGACTTCTGCACAGATTTTTGCACGTGAAAAACCAAGCTATTAGATACTATAAAATCCCCCCATATATAAACAACTGTTTCATAAAGTGTAATCTACAGAGGCAAAACAAAACAGCAGAGCACCATGGAGGGAGGGGTGGTATAAAGGCTTTTAATTTTTAACCTGTATTTTCAGATAAAGCTTATATCATCAGTTGTTCTATTAACTATAGGAAATTTTGAAGCTGTTACCAAATCTAGTTGATTTAGGCCTAGGAATAAAAGCTGTAAAACTATTAGAAGTTACTCGGTGTCTCACTAGAGGAGAGAGATGGTTTTGGCATGCTCAGGATGCAGAGATGCTGGGTAGCACAGCCTTTACGCCGGGGTTTACTCAGCAGAAAGCATGAGCCCAGCTGGTAGGCAGTGGCCGTGTGAGAAGTGTTCTGGCTGGCAGGTTCAAGAGAAGTGGCTATGGAAAGAGGGACCTGATGGGTCTCGTGGCATTGGCCTGGAAGGTGTGAGGTGGGAAGGAACGGGAGGTACACGCAGGGAGGAGGCAGGAGATGAGGATACAGGAAGCAGATGAAGAGACTGCGGGACAGTGCTGGTTTACAAGGAAGACAAGAGACAGGGCAGTTCTGGGAGAAGAGGTTGCAGGGGTGGCAATCTCAGGTCACTGCCAGGTGCTGCTTTGCACCATGGTGTTCCCTTGTACCCAAATATGTGTTCAGGCGTGTGTAGACTCCCTTTTATGTGAGCAATGTGAAGGATAAATGTCTTAAATGTGCCTTTTCTTTCACATGTAGTGGAGCAAAGTACAGTTTGCTAGCGTATACCACTTTGGGACTGGAGAGTGCTGAGGACAATTTCAGGACCCACAACCTTACCATTACAGGAAATGGTAAGTACATATGGTACTAATTTAAGGAAATAAAAAACCAGTAACATTTTGCATTTCTCTCTCTTGTAAACTAAAGAGCTTAAAGAGATTATTTTTCTTGATACTTAATATAGAACAACTTTTATAAAATATTTAGTGTCTCTAAAACAGGCATCTGTACACAGCTGAATAAACTCTAACTTGAGTAAAATTTCAAGTCCAGATGAAAATTTTATTCTTTTGGGAGTTTCTTCTGTCATTTGCATCTTGGTCTCATTTGAGTTGTAGCTATATAGACATTATTTCCCCTTTCTCACAACCAAAGAAGGGTATCAGAACAAAGAACAATTTTTTCCTCTGTAGTCAGAAGGAAAGTAGAAAAATAGCTTCAGTGCAGCGAGGTTGTTTCAGGCCCAGGTTTAACACAGGAAGTAAAAGTGCACTTGCAGTATGAATTGGTCACTGTACTTCAGCAGTCAGTTTAAATGGTAACACAGGGGCTATGATTATGCTGCAGCTGAAGGTAATATTTTAAGTAGCAGGAGTACAGTATTTGGTACTTTGTCCATTATTTTCTGAAAGGATAGCCCCTCCCATAAGACCACTCTCTAATTGTTAACTTAAGACATGGGACTTTCACTGTATTTTATTGTAGCTTCTGGGAACTTTATCTTTTACTCGAGTAAACTTGACCTCAAAGAGAATTTCATTCTTTACACTTCATTAAGATTTATGGGGCATTTGTTTCTTGAAGGGTTGGATGAATAATTCTGCATATCTTTGATATTTGTAAGCCTTTCTTTATTAGTACTTTATACTCTTTCTTCTTAAAATTCTTTTTTTTCTGTTGTTAATATAAATAACTTAATATAGAGAGAAATTACATACCTGGATATTTTAGTTTGTTACAAGCATTTCTAAAACATGACAAAAGACACAGTCATGTCAATGGAACACTGTATTACTTCTAATTTTAGAATAGAGAGCCTATTGCGTAGCAGAGCTGAATGAGGAGAGATATAGCTATTCATTAGAAACTCCTTGGAATCCTAAATGCTCTTCTAGTGCTGAAGACAGAAGTAGATGCAAATTCTAAGCCTTAATAAAACAATATGACACAAAGTGCTCATCTGTAAACGTAGCTGTGCGCTACAATGGGATGGGCTCTGGGATCCTACTTAGATAAGGTGTCCAGTATATTTATCTTTCAAAATGCTTCTAGCAGTGAAATGAGATTATAACTATATTTTATGTAAGAACAACTTGTTCTTACAGATCAATATCTCCATTTTTACTTGAAATTATTTTGGAAATTTATTCTTTTTTTTTTAATTAATAAGAAATTACTGAAGACTAAAAATCAGTTTTTAGTCTAATACTACAGGATGAAATACCTGTCTTTAAATATAAAAAAAAAGCTTATTTACATTCATGTTCTTAATGTAAAAATAGATTTAGAAAGCTATATATTTAGGGCAAATCTTCAGAACTAAGTAACTATCCGTGTTTTGCCTGGTCTTTTCCCCCAGAGGAATCCTCTTTTTGGCTCCCCCTGTATGGAAGCATGTGTTGCCGTTTAGTTGCTCAGCCTTCCTGCATGATTAGAGATATGATGGCAGGATTTCTTAATCAGCAGGTAAGAAGACCTTGCTTGTGTTTACATCCTCCTCTGTTAATAGCTGTCACTAAGAGTAAATTGTTAAAACACTTGCTTTTACCTGAAGTGGTTATTTTTACCTGTTCTGCCTAGAGCAAGAGGGAAGTTCTATAACAGCTGCATTTACAAACAGTACCTTTGGTGGATAAGTGTGAAGAAATAAATGTTTCCTTGGTGTGCTTATCAATAAAATTGTTTAGGCAGTTACATAAAGATCAAGTATAGTTGTTGTTTCAGAATTGTTTAGGCTGGTACTTGATGGCAGCAGTCCTAATAATTCTGTGGCTCTCATCCTTATACATAGCTCTCATTGAGCTGGCACAGGAGTTCATACCACAGCACAGTTAATCTGACTGGGGAACTGAGCCATAGTTAAACTCATCCCTTCAAAAATGATTCATGTGAACTCAGTTTACTTCTCTATTTTGGGTCATTACACAACTAGGCAAATGAGAAGGTGATTGCAGAGGTCCAGAGAGGCTGGGTCATTTGTCAGGAGTACTGAATTACAGGCTTCAAACTGGTTGTGAAACCATAATGTATTTATGAAAGCTGTACAGAAAATTCATTTGAGAAAGTGGAAATTCTAGACAACCGTCTTTGCTTGACATTGTTGAAGTACTGTGTATTTCCAAAGTGAGATACCCTTTATTTCTTTTCATTGTGCAATTACTGTAGCAGAAAGGTAGTTTCTTTCTTACAGTAGATACTAGATTTTATTCTGTGTGAACCAGCAGATCCTGTATTGTTAGCGTCACAAGACAAATCAGCAAAAACTAAGCCACCAAAAGGTGTTCAAAGTATTGCTAACATTTCAAAAATCAGTGACTCTGAAGTGTTCTGCAACAGGAAGTCTTTGAGGAAAGAATTCAGTGTGGCTAAGTTTTGATCACACAGGGCTTATCTGTGTATAACTTGTAATATGCTCTGAATTTGTGGTTTGTCTGGCAATTTCTGATTATTTCTTCCCTTTAGCAAATGGTAGGAAGTCTATCTAGCTGGAGGAGGCTGTATTGTGTACTAAGAGGTGGGAAACTCTTTTGTTATTACTCACCAGAAGAAATTGAGGCTAAACTGGAGCCAGCACTGACAATTTCCATCAACAAGGTAAAATTGGTTGTTTGGGGTATTTTATTTTGGTTTGGGTTTTTTGTTTATTTTAGATTAGGTTGGTTTTGGTTTTAGATGTACCTACAGTCACTGGGGCTGAAAGCTGCTAATGTGCAGAATGCTTTATAGGGTGCATGTGGGTGGGATATGCTTCAGTAAAATTTGCAGTTGCTGAATTTTTTAGTGAGGATGTCACATTTCTTAGCTTAGATGTAAGTTCCTTCTACTGCATTAGACTGGTTAACACAGAGGTGAAATGGAGGATGTTTTTCCTTAAGAAAGGTGATAATTTGTTACATGTATGACAGTTCCTTAAGACAGGCTTTGGAAATGTACTGCTTACAGCCTCTCAACAATTCTCTGGTAGACTTTCATCCTAAGCAAGGTGGAATTTTAACAGAAGCTTTTTTTGTTGTTGTGTGTTATTTGGCCACATTCTTCATCAGAAGGGGGGGCTGGAAAATGGTTCAGAATACTTCAGTGCCTTAAAATAAGCTGGTTTTCTTAATACTGGTTTTATACAGGGCATCCAATAACTTTGGATGTTCTTTTCTCTAGAATGACATTACCACTGCTTTTCATACTCTGATTGGAAAGGCTGAGTTTAAAATGTAAGGTTAAAACGAAAGTTAAAATGTTATTTATTATTTGGGTAAAGAAACATTAAATGTTACTTCAAATTAAATACTTAAGTCTTCAACTTAGGAATGTTTTTGGGAGAACCTTCTAGAATGGCGAGCATACATGAACCAGATGCTTTCAAAACCTGTTTTCAGGAATCAAGAGTTAATATCATAAAAGGATGAGTAGAGGAATGTAATATTATTTGCAATTGACATAGCTGGATTTGTCTTACATTAGTAAATAGACACATTGGGAAGCTGCGTTAAGCACAGGTTGATCTCAGTGCTGCTGCTATACCACTGTGTGTGCTTAATGCCAACACTAATTCTGAAAGAAGCATACCTCCCGGCCGTTGCTCATTCAGGCTGCTCTGCTGCTTTATGCCAGGGCAGGTGCTAGGGCAGCTGACTGATGAATTGGACAAGGGAACTGATGTGGGTTAAAATTAGCTCATTTTGGGGGCAGGAGAAGCATTGGCTTCAACTGGTTTCCTTTAATAAATTCTCTTCTCCAGTGTACTACATGGCCACGCAAATGCTTGTGTGGTACAAGAAATGGGCTAGGCTGGGAGTGCATCTGCTTCTTACATCAGCAATATCAGCTTTTGGTGGCTTTCAAGTGTCTGGAAAATATGGCTGCGTTCTCACCTAGTGAAATACAATATAATATAAACTGAACATTTAAACTAGTAATTGTGATTGAACTAGTTGAACTAATTGTGAACTAATAATGTGACCTGTTTGTGTTAGCACTTTTTTTTTTTAATGTGCTAAGATGTAAATGGGTTCCTTAATTAAACACCTTTCCACTACCTTCTAATTTCTTCTAGTTGCTCACCTACATTAAATAACTGTTTAGACTGTGGTATGTGTTTGAGCAGGTTTACTTGCTTACCCCTTCAGTCACTTTTAATTGCATTAGTTAGCCTCTGCCATAACTGTTTTCCAGCTGTTCACAAGAACAGTTAAGAAATGGTAAACTTCAGTAAATTATAGAAAGTGACAGTAAAATATCAATCAGGCTACCTCATATGTTTCCTTGGAGGTCTCTGTTTTGTTCTGTACCCTAGTTTTGCTTTTCCTTCTAAAATAACCATGTTCTGCTAAGGTATTTTGCCCTTCTGAGTTACCAATACACTTGGAACCTAAAACCTGCCTTAGGTCTTTTCTGGGAGACTGTTCGTACATTTGCAGAGTATCCTTAAAGCTAACATGTAGAAGGTACATAAATTGTATATCTTATACCATTAGACAAAAATATCAGACTGCTGGAGAATATGGCTGTGAATCATTCTTCAATTTAAATTAAAACCAGAAAAAAAATTGCAATTTAAAGCATATTTGGATACTTTACTACTTAAACACTTTCTGTTGAAAATAACTTAATGCCTACAGCTATTTTTTGATTCCTTTGTTATGAAATTTCTCTTATGGATTAAATGAGAGCAAACTAATCATATGGGCTCGTCTGCTACATGTTGTTATAGAAACAGCAATTTCAAAATGAAACTTGAGATTGAATGTCAACTCTAGACGTTCTAACTAAAATCTCTTCTGGTTGCATATGTGGCATTTTCATTTGTAATATGAAGCTGATCTTTTACATGTAATTGAAAGATACTTTCTGAAAAGTAATGAAATCATCTGGATTTATGAGAAACTCTCTGGAAAATATTCACACTGATAGCCTTATTTCCCATTCCCTTTGAATCGAGACTTCAAGAAGCCATTAAGACCAGCAAAATCATTACTTCAGGTTCAGATGACTTCACTGCTACTGCTGTTGAGCAAGAATGGTTCTGCCGTTCCTATTATGCAAGTGCTGCTATTATTGTTCCAGCTAAATGTGATTATAAGAGATTATATTGCACAACTAAGTAGGAAAAGAGAAATGATATTTTCTGTAGCAAAGAAAATTTGCTGGAATCCAATTTGAACAAGAAATATTCCTTATGGGCCACTTCTGTATTTTTTTCAAGTTTTCTTTAGTTTGAAATGAATAATAAAGGCCTTGCCTATAACTGATAACTTAGGAAATTGGTGCATGTGCCAGTGGTTCATGTCAGTTGGTCAGTATTTGGAATACTGCCTCCTGGTCCTAGATTATAAAACTTTCCTTTGTTCCATGTATGCCTGAAGCTTGAGGAATTCTGGGGAGTTGCTTCGATTTAACATAAGCCCGTGATTTCCTTCCTGGCACATTTTGTCTGTGCAGTCATTGTTCTGGTGCCATGCAGTGCAGCAGGCCAAGAGCTATTTCCATGCTTCTGCTAATTATTGAGGTGAGCAGAGTGTTTGCAGCCACGGGCTCAGGGTTCATAGACTGCTTGCTAAACAGGGTAGCAGGAGTGAAAGGACAAAATCAAGCTGCCATTTCTGCAGACTGTTACCTTCAACGGCCGTTCTTGCTGGAACATCTGTTCTGGGTTAAGTCAGGTAGAGAAATTCCTTGGAAGATGTAGCAGTGGCTGCAGCAGCATAACTTGAAGGGAACCATGCAGTATTTCTAGGGAACCAGGGAGTTTACCCTTTGACTGGAGCAGAAGGATCTTGATATGAGTTCTGGACCACGTGAACATTCAGGGAGCCAGCAATATGAGCAATGTTCTGTGTGTGTATCAGGGGACTCCAGCAGTGATGGAACTAGAGGAGCCCTGAAAATATCTGTGTTCTCTGTAGAAAGGACTTTGTCCCGCTTGTTGGCTAAGACAAGCCTTCATACATGTGAAAATATTTTGCTAAAAGCCATAATTAGTTAGGTGCCTCCAAATGTCTGGTATCTCACATCACATTGTTCAGTTTAGTCCTGCAATTGCTTGATACAGTCTGCGAGTGCAGGCAGGTGAAGCAGGTATAATATCCAGATCCTACATGGTTGACTTTATAAGACATATGCTCAAATTGAGTGGTTTGGAAGCTATGCTTTATGACTCTGATGCACCACAGAATGCTGGCTGGTCATATGCCATCTCCTTCTCCTGGTTTTTAACTGCTGCGTCGCGCAGAAGATAGCTAAAGTGACATAAAAGCCTAGTACTGCTTTTCCATATTGTACTTACACATTATACATACCATCCAGTGGCCACAAGGATATTACATTAACACAAGTTCACAAAACAATGAAGATGAAAGGAGGAAATATTTGCAGCTGATCAGATGGATTCAGTCACGTACATAAAAGCGTTTGAAAGCCATAATTTTGAATTTAACTGTATTTTCCTGCTTGCCTAAAACAAACCCCATGGAAATTATCAACATTGCAGCAGACACTAAGACATGAACTTAGTATATTTTGCGTCCTCTCTTGTGTTGTTATTTTTTGGTTTATTTTTTGGTACTAACAACGTGAAGGAAGTTTGTTACATGTGATTTGGTTTGTTTAGTCTTAAAATAGATACACGGAACAGGATCTTGGGTTATTCAGTATTTTTCTCAAGAGCTGTAATTTGCTTTGGTATCTTAAAATGACCTTACAACCAGTGCTCCTCAGGACGTCAAGGGTTGGCTTAGCAGGAAAGTGCTGCACCTCAGCAATAAAAAAGTTTGTGTGCTCTCTCCTTTTTTTTTTTTTTTTTTTGGTAGGCTGTTTTTTTATGGTGTGGATTGGGTTTTTTTGGTGGGGGTGTGTGTGTGTTTGGTTAGGTTTTTGTTTGGTTTTGGTTTGGTTTGGGGTTTTTTTCATTTTGTTTTTAGCTTAGAGATTAGTTTTTCAGAGAGATATTATGAGGCAAAGAAATTTTTTGATTTGAGAAGAGAAGTATAGAGGATGCTTCATATTGACATTCCCTTTTAGTCTTTTCCCACCTTAAAAAAAAAAAAAAAAAAAAAAAACTTTTTTATATAAACTGGCTTCAGCTTCCCTGAAAGAGTCATTTAAGTTCATTATTCAAGTCAGTTTTTCCTAGTCCAATCCACTGGTTGTTACAACAGCTGTAGCACAGTTTGGTTGGTTGTCTGTAAGACTGCAAAAGGTTGAGCATCATTATAATTATATTTAGGACACCTTTCTTGTTGTTGTTTTGGTGGGGTTTGTTTTTGTTGTTGTTGTTGTTCAGCAGAACTGGACATGTAGTGTAAGTCACGCAGGCTTGGTAAATCCATCAGCCCATTACTGTAATGGCATCTTGTGTCACGCCTTAAATATTCAAGCATCAGATATAGATTGTTACTTGAGGATTTATCTCCTTTCAATAATACCATAGTTGTGGGATAAAACCTGCAGCAAACATCATTAAATAAACTTGTGTGTATGGTATGCTTGAAGTCCTTACCTGTCAAATGTTAATCTATTTGATTTAATTTTTTTGCTGGTATCTATGGTTACCTGAGTTAATGGGATATAGAGCACTTATGGATGAATTACTTCATCTCCTATTTTTAGACAGAAGAATTTAAATGAGCATATCCATCAGATATGCTACAAGCAGCTGTTGGTATTTCAAATGGTTACTTCAATAATGCATTTAAAATCTGGGGAATGTTCTGTAGAACAATTTTTGTTTTTCTCAGTATCAGAACTAGGCTTATCCCTGTGGGATCCCATGTGTAAACTTAATTTCTGTAGGTGTATGTTTAACATCTTTAGCAGATGTTTGACATTTGGTTGAATTGTATACAAAGGAACATGGTTGGTCTGTCCCCACTGTATTTGGACGAGTGGTCCAAGGACACTTTGTGGTGAGATCCACTGTCCAGCTAGAAAGGAGATACTCAAACACGACTCTGGCTCTGGCTGGTGGCTTCCTTCAAAAGCTGGGGTACACCCCATGTCAGGGGACCCCCTTGTGTGGCAGGAGGGCACTGAATGGTCTTAACATGTGCCAGGCGGCCTCATGTCCTGCCAGGCTCCAGGGCCAGCCAGCTGTAGGGTGCCAGCTGACTCCCTGCTGCTAAAACACATCATCCCATCAGGATTTGGGACTATGCCAAAAAGCTTTTTAAGAGCAGTGTTGTGGTAGGCCATTGCTTGTTCAGTCAGGTTGAATTGTGCATGCAAAGATGTTCCCAGGGTTTCTGCATTTACCTTTGTAAATAAAGTAATGTTAATTATTTTAATCAGTTCATCATTTTGTGATGAGCAGCAATGTTGACCGGTTATGTTCTGAAAATTTTTTCACTCATGTTTTATCACTTACTAAAATGCTTCAATATTTTACATGTGAAAAAAAAAGAAAATCTCTCAGGTGTAAGTGCATTTTTGTTGTAATAATGCTGTAACAAAGAAACTAGATACTGTGAAAATACCACTGGATCGAGTCTAGATGATAAAAATCAATCAAACCACATTCCTGAACAGGAGGGGAAACCTTGTCTGTAACAGTGCTGCTGTGTAATCTGACATCATCTGAGGAGATCTGATAGACTTGTGATACCATTCTTTTATGTATTTTTGTTTCTATGTAGCCCTCCCTAATTAAGGCAAAACTAAGGTGTCTTTTTGAAATGGCCAATAGTAATTTTTATATATATATATATATTAGAGCAAAATGTTTTTTAATGCTGGAAATTTCTTCTAGCAGAACTGCATGGGCAACTACTACAAATGCTCTTTTAAATGTGGACTAGAATAAAGTTTCATTTTAAATTCCTGTCACTATAGTATTAGCCCTGAATGTCCTGGTTCACTTAGATGAACATAAAATAGATACAAGTTTAGAATACATTGCATAAACAATGGCCCAAGGAAGTACAGTAGGAGACCTAAATAATAGCTGTAACAATGTGGTTTTCCAGCTGAAGAATTCAGAGAAAAAGAGCTGCTTGCTGTTATTTTAGATTATTCACTAAACTACTGTGGAGAAGAATGAGCAGTGTGAGATGAGCTGGTGAAGACAGAGGGAATGGAAACATAGAACATACATTCTGTAATTCAGAACTAAACTGTGCTCTGTTTCCCTAATTTTCATATTTTATGCCATTTTAGTAGTTTTATGAGAAAGTATATTTATAAGAAGTTCTTTATGTTAGTTCCTTATTTTTTTTTTAATTGCAAATTAATCTGGATTAGGTAGAAAGCCAAATAATACCTCCTTTACACTGTCATTGGCCATAAGGTGATAGCAGCATGGAGCTGAAACAATACCCCATTACCTCAGTTTGTTGTTCCTAGGAAACCAGAATTCGAGCCATGGATAAGGACTCCAAGAGAAGAACTGATAACTTCTCTGTTATCAACCCTGTGTCTGGAGAGGCTGTGACACAACTTTTTGCTACCGACAGTAGGGATGAACTTCATAAGTGGATGGAGGCTTTCTGGCAACACTTTTATGATCTGAGTAAGTAAGCAGGCAGTGCTGGCGGTGTGCCCTCCAAGTGGGGTCAAATCAAAGGGATTTTTAAACAGTTTGAATTGGAATTGCCTCATAAGCCTTTGTTTGTAACGATGAGAAGAAAAATGTTCTTTGGGATAATGTTGGGTGATGGTCTAAGCCATTGGAAGGCAAATATTTGACTAAAGCAAAGTCCATGTGCTCAGTCTGTGTTTTTGCAGGAAACCAGCAGCACAAGATGTCCATCAGTCTCAGAAGAACTTGGTTTCTTTTTAGCAGTGTTCTATTTAATTTTTTTAAGGACTGCTAAATTCTCACCATCTCTTCCTCCACTGTAGCAGGAAGAGTCCACCCCATTCTGGGCATCCTGTCAGTGGTGTATTGGTTTTTTGAGACTTTACAAGTGTGAAACCTTTGGGCTTGGAAGCCTTAGTGGGAAGCAGTGAGGATGCTGGATTGATCAGGGGCCCTGGCATGGTTGCAGGTTCAGCCAGCCCTTGCAAGTGGGCACATATATATGGGATCTCCTCGCTCAGCCGTATTATGGATTAATTAAATTGCAATTTGTTGCAATTAGATTACTTGATTCTGTTGGTAATGCTAAGATTTTGGTACCCATTGTCACACTGGAGTATGCTCACGTAGCCATACTCCAATCCAGTCATGCAAATACATGCTGCTTACTTGAGCCTGGTAAAAGCTGTACCTGAGGCTTTGTAAAGATGATCTAAATGAGATGATAAATTGTTACCCTGATCCTTTGGCTAATGTCTGGAACAACACTGTTCTTACATAAGAGAAGAAATTCATTTATTGGTATAAGCCAGTGATAAAACAATATTGAAGTAGTATACTGTATTGCTTGTTTAACACCAAATATTTAGGAGCTATGTAGATTAATTTATCTTCATCTTTTTTCCTCTACTTTAGTGTTTTGACTCATAGGTTTAATAAGAAAGGAGAACAACTGTCAGTTATTATGCTGTCATTGACAAAGTGTAGTTGGTTCCTAATAGTCATTTTTATCAGGTCAGAAAGCAGAACGAGGTCAATTAATGAAATATCAGTCTTTAGTCAGAGGCCACGCCAATAAAATTGGTGAATTGAGGTTGTGGAACTCGATATTGTAGTTCATATTTCTAGTCCTTTCTAGCTCTGATTTACAATGAGAAAAGGCTCTATCAATTAAAGAAACACACTAAGCAAAATCTAGGGCATCCTCTCTAAATTAGCCGTAGAGTGGGGTACAAGAACTACTTCTTATTCATTAAAGATAGAATACCCGTGGATTTTTCGAGACATTTTCCTTAGGTTCAGAAAAAATGGGTCACTTGGCATTTAAATGCCTTTTTTCTTCCCTGGTTCTAAAATTCTCTTAAAATTAATGTGCTCAGAAAACTTGGAATGATTGGTATGAACAAAGTAATTTTACTGTGTCTTGTTTTCCTTAAGGTCAAAATCTATTAATAGGAAAAGAGGTTTCCTTGTCTGCTAGTGGATATAAGGCAAGTTATCCTCTACTAAAAAGACAGAACATTCCTTTACTATAACATTGTAACATAGTTGTATAACATCCAGGTTGCAGTATATTGGAGGTTGTCGCTGGTAACTTCATGAAGCTTTCCTAACCTTAAATTATTTATTCTTTTTAAAAAATTGTGGATTGTTTTGGTTTGGGGTTTGGTTTGTTTTTTGTTTGTCTGGTTTGGGTTTTTTAATTTCTGATTAATTTATGTTGTGTTTGGGGATTTGAAAACAAATCTTGATATTTAACCTTCGTAGTATGGCATTACTGCTGGGGTGCTTAAAGGTAGTAGCTTATGACCTTTGTGCTAAGAGAATGAGTACAGAGTTGAAAATAAAAAACGCATCCTGAGCATTCCTGCTACACAAAAGTAAATGCTTACTGTTTAGCATTGCTTTGGAGACAGTTTCCTAACACAACCTAATAACTTCATTTTTTATTTTTTCTTTTTCAAGCTGAAGTGTTTAAGTTCCAGTCATTGTTCCCTTTTCTCTCTCAGGCCAGTGGAAACATTGTTGTGAAGAACTTATGAAAATTGAGATTATGTCACCACGGAAACCACCTTTGTTCTTGACAAAAGAAGCGACCTCCGTCTACCGTGATATGAGTAAGTGGGATTTGTCTTTTCAAGTTGCAGGCTAACAGAAACAACACTGTCTTTATTCAGATGGCTTCTAGTGCTGATGTGGAAACACTGAGCTTTTCAAGGACAATTCAGACAATGAAAGAGCAACATAATTGCATACCAAGAAGTTCATATTAAATCTGAATTTGTAATAGCACACATAATGAATACATTTTTATACCTTCAGCCAAAAACTCTGCAATCTGAACTCTAACGAGGGAGTCCGGAACACATTCAAAAAAGCTGTCACTGGAAATAAACGCTCATCGTAAGAGTAGCATAAAGCTCTGGAGATGTAAACGTAAAGTAGTCCTGTCTGCAAACCAGTAATGTCTTTAACTAGTTACATGAAGTCAATTTGCTGTTCTTAAAGCTATTTAAAGGCTTACATAACATAACTTTCCTAATTGTATGGTCCTTGGTAATGATGTTGAAAAATATGCTTGGAAAATCTAGCTAGTGTGTATTTGAGACTTGTATTTTTACAGAGCAAAATGGTATGCAGGAGGATTATTTTAATAGATTCATTGCAGAAATAATATTTACAGACTAGAAAAAGTAGGTCACTTTGTTTTAATGGATCCAATGCAGTATTGATTGAGAAACACTGTACAACTATAAATGCCTGACTGCTTGCTGCTTGAGATTGGAACTGTGAAGATGCCCAAAATGCCATGTGGGTCACTGAGTTACCAGGCATTAAAGCACAGAATAGTCAAGAGAGTCCTGTCTAGGCTATGAGTGTAGAGCAGAAAGGCAGTAAATCAACTGTATTGAATTTTTTTGAAGGTAACACAGTAGCATAATTCTGCTGATACTCAAGTACATCAGTGAGGAACAGAACATGAGTTCTGTTTCTCTCTTAATATACGAGATTTCTTTTCCTTCTTTTTATAGTGTTCATAGGTAAAACCCTGTTTTAAAAATGTGTTGAAAATCATTAATGCATGGCCTGCAATAGAAAAGATATTGCTGCTGTTTGAGACTGGTGTTACTGCAGTATACTTAGAAAACTCAATATGAGGGATAAGAAATGGGGCAAGAGAGTCTTAAAGCACACAAATTGAAATGACATATGTAAAGATGTCCTGTTTGCTGCAGGCTGGAAGCATGAGAATATTTAGGCATAGACTTTCATGGGCTTTCTGTGAAATGAAATTTTTGAAGCAGTATACCACAAAATATGTGTAATATCTAATACATATATGTTTCCTAGTAGTGCATTATTCTTTTTCTACTTTTGGAAGGAAATATCAGTGCCTAGCCTGTTGCCTCAATGCCAGCTGTCACAAAAACAGTTCCCTCCTTCACTACAGCTCTGTCTTTGAAAGCGTATGTAACCTTTTCCACTTCATCCATTAATACTCTTAATAGCAGTCCAGACTTCATGAGACATACTTAATACAGTTCTGTATTCTGAATAGTAATAACAAAATAGGTAGCAGTAAAATCATCGGTTGTGTTTTGATCCAAGTTAATTGCTGTCACTTAAAATTACAGACATTGATTCTCCAGTGAAACATGAGGGTTTAGCTGATATCATACAGAGGAAGATTGAAGAGAGTGATGGGGAGTACCTGCTTGGCCAGCAAAAGGAGTCTGCATCTTCCCTATGGGCTTCACTCTTTGATGGATCTCATGAGATGGTTGTTCAGAAAAACATGCATCTGGGCTCAAAAACTGATACCACAAGTCCTAATGATAGCAGAGGAAAGAAAAGAAGAGCTCCACCTCCACCCTCTGATAAGTCACCATACAGCACAAAAGCACAGGTGAACACAGAGCAACTGGGCAAGGAAAACTGGGAGAAGTCAGACCACACACCGGCTGGTAGTTCCTCCTTTGATTCAAAGTTACCTACACAAATGCAGCAGTTGCAGACACCCGTTGCAGCTCCTCGCAAACTTGGTCCTTGCAGAAAAAGCAGTTTAGCAGACCATGGGCACCCCATTGCTTTGGTTAACAAAAGTGAGCCTGAAACCAGACCGGTACCAACCCCTAGGCGGAAATGCGTGGTAGAAATGCTAGACCCTAGATCGTGGCTGCAGCTGTAGGCATCACAGTTAGCTTAGGAGAGTCCCTGGAATTTTCAGTTACTTGGCCTTCTACTGTAACTCGTGAATAAAAATAGATTTTAGCATATAGCTTTTAAGTATTGAGGCTAAAGTGGTTTTCTTTTAGCTAGGACATTACTACAGGCTGCAGTCTCAGTTGTACTTATTACTGCTAATGTCTAAATAATTGCACTAGTAACAGGGGGAGTTGCCTTCATCTGAAATAGCGGTGCTGCTGCCGAAGACAGCGGTTCAGAACTTTCCCTTCAAAACACTGGCGGTGTTCAGGGTCCCTCGGTGTCCCTGCAGTGGGGTTGTTACCATGCCTTCTACTGGTCCTTCAGCTTAGCCTGTCTGCAGCCTCTCAGACTAGTTCAAGTGGGAATTTCACACACATTCAGCAGAGCTGATGTTTTTGGGCTCCATGCTTGACTTCACCTAAAATATTCTTCTCCCTCACTGTTTAGGAACCACTGCTTATAAGATAATGTACTATGAAAAGTTACTGTGCTCTTCTGACTGGTTCTGTAACTATATGGATTTCTGAAGCAGTTTCATCAATATAGTGTGGGATCTCCCAAATTCTTGCTGGTGCATGTGCTGTCCAAAGGGACCAGGATTATCTGTGTATAAGCAAGAATGTGATCCATCAGTGTTGCTTATTTTGGACGTATGGGAGAGATTCTGGTCTCCTGGATCCACATCTTAAATACCCAATCCTTTTCTTGGTTGATTCTGGAACTGGTCCAAGAGAAAAGCTCTCCTTGCAGATCCCCCTCTAGAGCCTTGGTATTCATACCTGTGTTGAGAGTTGTGTCAACAACTGTATACATAACAGTTCATTTTTTGTTTTTTTTCCTAAAGTGTGGATGGCTTTGGGAGCTTTACCATTTCTTCACAAGATATTGTGTGCATGGTTGGTTTGTTTGTTTTATCTATTTTTTGTTTTGTTTTGTTTTCTGCTAAACTCTTGGCTGCACAGCTGTAAAAGGTATCTGCTGAATTTGCTCAGTAGTTCATTGGCTATTTGAGAGGGGGCTTGAGAGGCAGGTTTCACTTACAAATCCTTTCACAGGATTAGAGCCCTTCATTTCTGGAATGTCCTTGTTCATTCTTCGTTTTTAATCACATTCCATTTTCTCTCTGAAACAACCATAGTCATTCTTACAATAAATCATGCTGCTACTTAAGTGAATGGTTTGTGAATGGTTTATAAATAGGAACAGAAAATCTGAAGAATAACTACATGATTATGTAAATCAGACAGTCATCTAAGTGGACTGTGCAACTCAAAAAGAAATAGGAAAAATAAAGAGGAAAAAAGAGCCTATTTTCCAAAATGCAGCTGCAGTTTATTTAGCTTTAAATCTACCCTTAAATGTTACTGTGATCTGGCAAGAAAGAATACCTTTTTCTTGGTAACATGCTTCCATTTAGTTGTTATATTTCAAAATAAATCTCATAAATATATAAGGCAAGAAGGCACCATAATGAGGATTTGTTTTTAAATTCAACAGGCCATTGCATTTCAACAAGCAGTTTCTCTATTAAATTCAGTGGCTTTGTTTTGAACTGAACATACATATTTTAGGAAGGCATTTAATATTAATTTACTCATACCTTCAGTTGCAGTAGTTAATTACCCCATGTATATTTTCCACTTGATTTTCTATTTGCATTTCTAGCTCCACCTTAAGTTATTTTGGTCTTTTTATGCATTTGATTGCTTATATTGATCTCTGTAGTATCAGCTTTTCTAATTGCTTGTATGGAGTTATAAATTGTGATTATGTCCCTTTTAACCTTTACTCTGATGAGATGTACTGAATTCCTTAACTTTCTTACGGCAGTGAATGTTATCCAAGACTAATTAATCTTCATGTTCTTCTCTGTACCCTTCATGAATTGAAATATTTTCAAGTGTGACATCTGAATTAGATGACACATGTCAATAGTGATCCATCAGGACTATATAGACACATAACGTGATCCTCTGGTTAATATCTCTCCCCCCTCTCTCATCAAAAATTGTTATCCTTTTTTGTGGAAGCATTGCCTTAGATGCTGACTTTTATAGCTCTAGTCTGCTTCACAGTCTTTTTCAAGAATGTGGTATGTCATCCTCTTGTTATCCTACCTTATTCTTTCTTAGAAATATACACTGTATTTTACCAGCATTAAAATACTGCTTATGAAGTGATCCAGATTGCTTTGTATAAGTGACCTGTCCTCATTCTTTACTACTCCAGCAGTCTGCGTGTCCTTTGCAAATTTATTGTAAGTGATTTTTACAGTTTCTTCCAGATCATTGATTTTTAAAATTGAATACAAGGCAAGGTTTGTAGAGAGAGGTGATAAGTTTTTATTACATTAGCGACATGGGTAGGGGGGTGGGGAAAAGCAAACAGACAGGCCATTGAGTTTGTGTCCCTTTTTTCCCAAAGCCTTTAAAAAAATGGAGTAAGATGGAAAACAACTATACTTCTTACTGATTCCTTATTAATACTGCTTCATGAAATTATTTTTCTGTCTTCAACATAACATTCTATATTAATTCAATCTAGCACTGATATTTTAAAGAAAATGATATGTTAATCTGGTTTCCAGTAGGTGACTTAGGGTTCTTACGGGTGACACCTCAGTGCTTTGCAAGCCAAGCTAGCTAACTATATCAAAAAGTAAAATGTAATCTGTCATTCAAGATCTGTTCTCCATGAAGCTGTGTTGATTGACATTTTCTATCTGTCCTTTAATTAGATACACACGAGCCAGTTCACTCTATTGCCCTGATCACCCCTAAGCAAACCAGGCCGTTAATTATCCTGATTATCCTACTTCAGAGCAACACTCTTGTTCTTATGGTACTGTAAAACATCATAGCTGTGTTGAGACTTGTTTAACTAGGACATTTAAGGTCCTACAGCTGGAAAGGTTTCTGCTACCAAATGTAGTTTCTGTTATTTTAAACAACCACTACATAATCCTTATGAAGCATCAATTGACTTCAAGTTTTAGTATTTATTGTTATTTACACTTCCCCCCCTTCTGTATTGCCATTTATTATCACCTTTGCATCTTCTGTTAAGTAAGTTTAAGTGATAGAAACTACAGGCTACCAGGAAATGTTGATCTTGGCTATAAACTCAAGTCATTTGTAGGAAATACATTTATACTTAGCTTCTGTCTACACAAGAGAACACAAATATTAGTAATAAAAACAAAGTACAGTTTTAGGAGTATAATTAGAAGATATATCTGTGAGGAAAATTGTCATTTTTTGGCTTTTCCATATAGTGACAAATTGTAATACTTTGTTACTCATACTGGTCCTTTCTCATTACACGGCCTTGTTCAGAAAGTAGAACTCTTCCTTCATTTTTCTTTGGTTTTGCTCCTTTTTTTTTTTCTCACACATTTTCCTGACTATAATGAGGACCCAAACCAGGAATTGATACCAATAAATTGCTCATACCCAAGCACTCTCACAGGAGGAAGACAGCTTTGTTGCAGTTTTAGACTTTGCACTCATTCACTTCCCAGGCTGTGTGGTTTTCAGGACCATCTGCTGGAGTCTATGGAGAAACAGTATTTGTCCAGAGGCACTGCACCCAGAGTGAATGGCTCAAGCTACCCAGTGTAGATGGTGAAGATGCTGGTGGCATCTGCTACTGCTGGACTATGCATGTCATTAGGTACTTTTCTGAGGAATATTTCAGGCCTGCTATGAAAATTGCAAATCCTTGTTTGCTGCTGGGATGAATTAATTGCTGCTTAAAAGCAGAATTAAGTAGTGGGACTACCAGCTTGAAGTCGGGCAGAGCCAATAAAAACTCTTCTTTCAGGAAGTTGAAAGTAACTGCTAGTACAAACTTGAATAGAAACGTTATAGAACGTGAAGAACCTTAGAAATATTGACTGAAAAAAGACTTACTTTAGTAGCATTTTATATTATACCTACTGTCATCAGCTGTTCACTTGGTCTTGGGATGGTAGACGGTACCTTTTGCAATTTTAAACACATTAGCTTGAAATGTTTACATTTTTACTAGTATTGTGATTTTTTCCCTATGGTAATTAGATTAATAGTTACTTTACAGTGTTTTGTACATATTTGGAAATACTGTCCTAGTCTTCAAAGCTGATTTGTAATTAATGTAGATTACCTTAATAGACAAGGATACTAATGTATTTGGACACTAATGTGTTGTGAACTGTTAGAACAGAAATCTATTTTTTGCTGCTAACATACTGTATTTCTGTTAAAATATGCAAGTGAAATTAAAAATGTTTCTGGAATAAAAAGGGTTTGGTGTAACTTTCTTCAACCTGGAACTATGTTACGCTTTACTTCGGTTTATAAACTATGGGTGATGGATTCCTGTAAAATCAACTCATGGGCAGTGACTTTTCTGCTGGGCCTACTGAGTGTAGCCCTCTAGGCTCATACGGGCAATAGCAAACAGTATTGGCCTCAATTTTCTAAACTGGAGGAAGGGCTCAAAACCCATTTGGGAGCTCACATCAATTGCTCACTGAGCTGTCCAATGTATCCTATAGATCTCTGTGGGAATATGTAATGTTAGAAATGTTATCAGAGATGCAGCTTGTATCCATGGATGTGCCTAAATCTTTCGGTTTAGGGGCTATCTTAGTTCTCTCACTATCTTGCAAGAAAAACATGTCATGAAGCAGACTTCCCTGCACTTTGTAAGTGACTTCATAAATGAGCCACTGACACTACATAATACCATGCATGAATTTTTCTCTTTCATAGGCAGCCTGGTGCTGAAGGGGAGCTACTGTTCCCCTCGCCGGCTAGAGCTCGGTGTAGTGTTGCTGAGTTAAAGCTAACTGTGCCAGTCAAAGTGTTCTTTGGGCTCAGTTATTGTAAAAGAACTGTAATATCGGGAATTGATAGACATTTTCATTTTAGAATATTTGACTGATTTAAGAGTCTGAAAAAAACAAAGTATGGCCCATAATTGCAAGGCAAGCCAATGCAGCCGAGTGATTTAATGAAAATCATGCAGCAGCTAAAGTTGCTGCAGTTTGCTTTAAGGGATGATAGTGAAGTCAGATATGATGATCTCTTCATCTAACCATTAGCAAATGGTTATACAGTAATCTTTCCATGTAAGTATCATATATTTACAGAAAAATCTGTTTGTGAGACATCAAAATAAATTGCTTTTTAAGGGGAAAAAAACCCCAATCTTTCAAGATTTTTATACCAAGATGGCTTTCTAAGTGTTCTTTATGTACCTCCTCAAAGGGAGAAAAATTACAGTAACTAGTGAGGTATCTTCTATTCTGTTAAGGCTTACCTTCACATTTCTATAATTTCTTCCAAAACAGTTCCAAAATACTCTAATTTATTATATGCATTGTCACAACAGAAGGGTTTTGTCAGATATTGTCCAGTGCCACCTGTGTCAGAAGGTGGTACAGGAATACTTTCAGAGGGAAGCTGTGGAGTTGTGTTTCATATACAGATGGGTTTTTCCTAGCCCTGGGTAGTTACAGGCTCTTTTATATGCAGCCTTTTATCCTGTCAAAGATTCACTGCACATCTGTCTGGATGTGAATTCATAGTTGCAGTTCAAAGTAAAAAAATTACATTTGTAAAGTTATTTAAATTTTGGCGTCGCTGTTTCTTCACAGAACTTGCAGTTTGATGATGTACCACAAGAGTTTTCTTTCCAAACTTTAAAATTTGTTTACTTTCTTTTGCTAAGAGAGGAAGAATCAGTAATTGTCTGTCACCTTCCTTTTTTTTTTTTCCCCCCACTGTCTATAAGAGTGGTACCAAAAGACAAATATCTTTGCTGAAGTTTTTTCACCCTGAAGGCAAATGACCCCAGTCTTTTCCATCTTTCTTTGGATTATAATTTCCATTTTCTAATTAGCATCTATTTCAAAATCTGACATGCATTTTGACAATACCTTTCTTCAGCTGGGTGCCCAGATCTGAACATGCACTCCTAGCTCAGGGGTACTCATGATTTACAGGACCATGATATGTTCATTAGTATTGCCTCCAGTTTAGCTGTTCATTCTGCATTAGCGAAAAGCAAACAGAAATGTTTCCATCGCTCTATGGCCGGAATGGTCTGTGCTGAAATAAAGATGCACCTTATGAAAGAAAAGATGATTCTGGTGTTGTTGTGGTGAGCATAACAAATTTCTCAATGGCAGGAAAAATATGGATGTGTAGCTGGCACAAGTAAGCTGCTTTGTCCACACAACATTTGTTTTTCAGATGGCAGCAGCTGCTTTACTTCTTTGGTTGTGAGTGATCATTACTCTTCAGTCCCTCTTGTCTGTACGCAAGGGTTGAGAGCTTTTAAAATAAACTGAGAGCAATTTAACTGACTTTCTCATGATGTGGATGTATCAGCCGGAGTCACAGTTGACAAAGCACTTAGCTGACAGATCCGTAGCCCTTGTATTTGGCTTGTCGGAAAGTCGAGGGCCTCTGGCAACTTCGCATTTCCTCCTCCTGAATCCAGAGTTGCTGACTGAATGCAGAGCACAAGGTCGCTCTTCTCACCAACGTAGCTTTACCTCACAGCATGGGTGGTTTGAAATGTGTGTGGCAGAATAACTCTTCAAAAATGGAAGAAACTTTGCTCAAAGTTACAAGACTCTAAATTTCATTAAGTAAATGGAAAGAATTTTATTAAGGATATGTCCTAATAATTGTATTCCACACACAGCTCCAGGTCAAATTTGATTTACTATACCATGCCTTCAATATGTCAGGTTTTAAAATTATTTTAATAATTCATTTGTGTGTCTAGTAGTACATCACATTTTATTCAGGATCTCGTTAGGAAGTTTCTTAAATATTTGCTTGATTGTTACACTTCAGGAAAGAATGGTCTGCTGTCTTGGGACTAACTCGAGTTTATCCCAGCTCATGCAAGAGCCAGTTAAGCGTACAGACTGATGCACACTTTTCCATTTATCCACTTACAATAATTGTATAATTCCTTGGCAAGTAAAGGTAGTGATTTCCAAGCATTAATGCAGAACCCGCTACTTACATTTTTCATGAGGATAAACCAGAACACATCAGTCCTCTGCTACTCTACAGCAAAGTTTTGTTTACTTGCCTTTCTCTACGTGTTTCCTTCGGCAGGGCAAATTCTGTCAACAGTACCTGGGGGGGGGGGGGGGGGGGGGGGGGACATAGAGCCATCTGTCTCTTATTGAAGCACTAAAGAGAGCCTGGGGTTACTGCTAAAGCAGTTCTTGGGCTCAGGGTACATAGTGTAGGAATTCAGTTTGGGCTTTCACCTATATTAAACTAGAGCCAATACAAGGGCTACAGCTTCTCAGCTCCTGGCCTACAAATAGGGGCAGTCATGACAGTAGTTTCCAGAACTCTTTTGGAGGCATTAGTAGTGGTGCCAGATGTGCCAACCAGTGCAACTTTTCATGACACTGACCTAAATTCCACCATCCTCACAGACTTCTGAGCTGGGGGCATGCAGGAAAAGGAAAAGAAAAAGAATTCAACAATTCAATATCTAATAAAGATATTTTTAATGTAAGAACAGGGCAGCTTTGAAAGGCTGTGTTAGGAGTGTCGTGTGACCCACAGACCCTCAGGTAGAATGTTTTTGGCACATTACCACTACCCTTCAGCTTCCTGGGCACCTTTTTCGGCTTTTTATAGTGTCAATATTCACAGCTTTTACTGTTTAGGCCTCGTACTTTGCTTTTGAAGCCCCTTACAACAGAGGGGTTTGAATCTTGAAGTTCTCCTTCCCGAATTTCAGTGTCACTGTAGAAATGAGGCTTAGCTGGCAGGAAGATCGTTCATCTCAGCTGGCTCGCAGAGCACATGAGGTGCATCTGCTGAAAGAAGGAAACGTGGCTGTTTGGCCAGTGCATTGCAGGCTGTGACTTGTCCATGGAGCAGAGTTTGGGGGGTTTTTGTGAAGCACTGTGATCCTCCTGCTATTACTGAAGGAGCAGCAGTCACAGCTGTGAATGCTCCGTGAACAGAGAAGCTGAAGAGAGATCAGAAAGTCATTGGATTGATGTCTTCAGTACCTGCAGCAAGGTCCAGCCATGATCCCACTATTTTCCACGATGCTCTAGCCCCAGTGAAGCACCAGTACTGATTGCACTCCAGATGCAAACTCTCCTGACACCACTGTGGATGTGCAGCAGAGAGTGATTGATGACAGCACTGCTGCCTTTCCCCAGCACCCAGCTCCCAGCACTGCTGTGCACTGAGACTCTTTTGCCCAGTCGGGCCCAGAGCCAAGACACCCACATGCCTTGCTCTGCTTTTCACCTCACTTCAGTGCAATCACAGCAGCTCCCTTTGGGAGAAAGTCTTGAAGTGCTTTATAATCGTTAAGCCTCACAAGACCCTCGGGGTTAATTATCTGTATGGCAGGAGAAGTCAGCCACAGAGGTTACATGTATGGAATATCCATGTCAGCCCGTATAGGCCTGATCATGCTCAGGTTTGTTTGCCCTTTTAGCAGCACCCTGATCCTATAATCAAATCATATGTATAAATTCTGTTTTTGATAAACTGAAGCTTAAATGAACAAGCAAGCAAATGAGCAGTTTGGCATCCCAAGGTGTGCTCCTCATTGGGCGCTCCCTGGAGCAGGGCTGCAGCTCTCCGAGCCCCAGTCCCTTCTGGCACTCTCATTCATACGTTCTGTCAAACAACATTTGCTTTGATTTTTATCAAGATCTTCTTGACTGAGATCTTCAAAGCAATTAATTCAGTACTCCATGATTGCAGCTGCTGAATAATTGTTTGTTAGAGCATTTTCTTTCCCAGGCAAGAGATGTAAAATAGTTGCTCCTCTCAATAAACAAGCTGTCAAATGTGATTAGTTAATGGACCTGTAATCATGCAATAGCATAAAGGTAAGGATTTTATAAGCACGATGCAAAAATGCATATTTAAATTAAAGCTATAGGGGAAGATTTTCCCATAGGAAATCTTGCTATCAATGCTGAAATAGACTATTTACCATTCATAATGATTAACTGTAGATCATTAATTAAAGAAAACAAGAGATTAGTCATCAAGCATTTCAAATTAAAGATGCATTGAGTTACTTTTAGGTATGGCTGGGAGATCAGGTTATGTTCAGCTCCCCATACCTGAGACAGCCTTCCTGTGTAAACTGATATGCAGAAGTAAAAGCCTGTTAAAATTAAGGTAAAAGAATTAATGGCCAGTATTAATCTCCAACAGCCCGAAATGTGATCCTACGTTCCTAGTCACCAGTCCTGTAATTCACCATACTGTTCTTGGTCAGATGTGTGGTAAGAAGCAGAAATGGAGCACTTGGGCTCATTGGTTTATGGAGAAGTGGGAGCATTTCATTTTTTGGCAAGTGAACAGTAAATTCCAAGCTAAATACAGTTACAGTGCATGTGTATTATAGCTAAAAAAGCTAATTAGCTTGTTTTCATCTCTAAATAACAAAACTACCTTTCTGCCAGCCCTTTGGAAGAAATCTCAGGTGATCCTACAGTGGCATCTACAGAAAACCAAAGCCCTGTGCAAAGGAACTTGGAAGCTTGGGGTTTTGTCCCCCTCCCCAACTTGGGAATGTACATTCAATGGTATCATTTCCTGAAAGAGTTTTCCTTGCCAGGAAAAGCTTCTTTTTTTTTTTTTTTTTTTTTTTTTTTTAAGAGCTGTATCTATTATAGGAATTTAATTCTCCATTTGGGAACTATAAGCAGTAATACAATAATAATAGTTGTTGGTTACCACACGCTAATTTCAAACTATTCCAGGCAGCTGCCTTCTGCTTGCTGTGCAATCTCTTAGCGTTAGGCTCCAATGTAAAATGAAATTATTCTAAACTGTCTGCCAAATTTGGCTATTCTTTTAGAATCATGTAGCTGCTACTTACATTATGTAATAGCAACTGGGGTAACTTAATTACTAAGTCACATATGAAAAAAAAGACTTCAGCTTGCAACCTTCAGGTAATTAACCACCTAACTACAGCTAAAAAGAAAATAATGAGGGCACATAATGCGGGGGCAACAGTCACGTCAAAGCCTCTTCACCGGTGGAGTGCTGCATGGCCAGAGGCTGTGGGGTCATTGCTGTCTATAGCCCAAACCTGCTCTTTTTTTTTCTTTTTTTTTTTTTCCTTTTTAGAGGATGCAGGAAAGCAAAGCTTTTCTGAAGTCAGCGGTGAACATCTACTCTGCTGTCTGCCAGGCTGATACCCCTTCACACTGACAGTCCTCAAGTCCCTGAGGCATGTACCCTGCAGAGTGGGCTGACACTCTCCTGGCCCCGAGAACTGCAGTGGGAGGGACTGACCAGGGTCCTTGCCTCAGGACCAGATGTGGTCTGTGGCTCCCTCAAAGCCTTGCTTCCACCCCCACCCTTGAGGGGCTGACCCACCAGCATGAGGGATGATGGTGCTGTGTTTCTGCAGGACTTCAGTTTGATGCTTGAGGTCACACTCTGGGGGTTCTTCTCCTCCGAGGCTATTTTAGAATGAAGGTTGAGGCTCATGAATATGGTGGTTTTAGACAGAAACCCCACAAGTTGCCTAAGCAAACCCTGCTGTGCTTCAGTGTTGGTACACTTAAAGCTGTACTCCAGGATTTAGCCCCAGCTCCTCTGTAGCTCACTTCAGGGTGCGTCCTACTTGTCATCACCCTCCTGACTGGCTCCCAGTGTCACAATGGAATCCTCTGATCCTTCCTCCCATCCCACCTCTGCTTTTCCTGCTGTGGTACCTAAGGACAGTGGTTGCCTGAGAGAGTGCTCCGGGTACTGGGCCTTTTAAAAGTGAGCAGTTTAGACAAAGGGTAGATCATACACATAAAATTATTGTTAATTGCAGGAATCCAGCAGCCAGAGCATGATGTAAATGGACAGATGTCATGCTGCTTGCAGTGGTATCCCCCAGGCCAGTGAGACCAAGGTTAGGACCAGGTTATTCCTTCATAGAGCTGCATTACCACAAAGAGCAGCCAGGTTTTTCTTGAAGACTGCAGCCTGGCTTGAGTGGCTGCATCCCTTCTTTGCCCACAGGTTGCTGGAGAGCCCTCCTCGTCCTTGTTAGTATGCAGCCGGTGCAGCTCAGCATCTCTGCCAAGCAGGGCTCTTACATTCTCCCTCGCTGGAGAGAGGAACTTCTGAACAAGAGAATGATTAATGGTGGGGGCGGGGAGGCGGGGGGAGCAAACAAAATTACAAAAGGAATTAAAAAAAAACCCTCACTGAAAGTGAAATGACCAAGATTGATGAGAATTCTATGAATTCCTCAGGCTCATTCAAAGCGGGAATGCGTAAGTTGCAGCGCAGGGCACTGCACAGCTATAGATGAGAATGGCCATGGTTATGCTTTCACTTACACCGCCTGCACACCCAGAGCCTCCAAGCACACGGCCTGGTCACACATGTAAGGAAAGGCCAGAAAGCTAGGCCTGAGGACCAGCTGAGGACCAGCGGGAAGGTTTTGGTCTGTGCAGGATGGGTCCTGCCATCGGCACAGTTTGCAGGGTCCGCACAGGAGAGCAGCTCTTGGTGCGGGGCCAGCAGGAGAGGGGGGGACACATAGCAGGGCTCTGCAGTGAGATCTGCTTTTCCACGACACCACATTTGGTTAAATGTATTTGGTTAAATCCAGTTTCCTGGAAAGGCTAACCACCTCTCATCCAGCAGCACTCACCATAGTCCTGGAGAGATCTGGCAGGCACTTGTTTTCCTTCCATCCCCTCTGCAGCTTTGATGGCAGTCAGTGAGATACTGTCAGTCAGGTTTCTCACTGTGGCTGTGCACACACAGTCTCTGCATGCTCCTGCAGCAGTCAGCGCAAGCCAGTTGCATTAAGGGTGCCTCTGAGCTGCTTGAAATGA
This sequence comes from Todiramphus chloris collaris, assembly GCA_025345505.1. Lineage (NCBI taxonomy): Eukaryota > Metazoa > Chordata > Aves > Coraciiformes > Alcedinidae > Todiramphus > Todiramphus chloris. The sequence goes on from JANVCC010000057.1 coordinate 13,229,690, forward strand.
GAGGACATTGGAGCATGTATACTTTAGCAGGTCTTTTTTTCTGGAGAGAGTCCAGCAGAAGTGAAGTGCCCAGCTCAGCCGTGAGACTTTTGGAAGGAATTGTCTTCATACAACATACTGAATTTGAATAATAAACCTTCCAGTCTCCACGACAGCAGTGGTAGGTGTTTGAGCATTTTTCTTCTAATAGCTCAACTTTGCTCTGCACCCCTGGTGTTTCTTGTCATGACCACACTCCCTCTATCCCTGTGTGTGCGTAAGGGTGTTAACACCAGGATAGCTTGGATGGCACAAGCTGGGAGAAGTCAGGTCATCACAAAGCACAGCTCTTACAGGTTTATCTTCGTACACAGCACATGCTCACGTTTATTCCGGGTGTATCGGAGAAGCTCTCCCATGTGGCGTGTGGCAGGTTAACTGACAGGAGGGGTGGTTATAATCAGTAGAGGTGGGCAGAAAGGGCACCAGAGCACAGAAAGGTCTCAGCCCTTTCAGACTGAGGTCACACCTGAACTCCTCAGAAGAGGTGAAGTTTGCAACATGGTCACTCTCCTCAGAGCAACGATCCAAAGATTTCAAACCTTCCTGAGCAGGCTTGAAAAGCAGATCAAAATGTAACAGGTTAGTATGAGCGCTCAAGAAGCTGCCACCCCAGTGTACAGAATGTAATCCAGGAGCTGTGACGAGGAGGGATGGAGGAGCAGAGATTGCATCCATACTTATTCCAGATAATAATCATACCATTAACTCGAGCCTGACATTTTAGTCTTTGTGCTGTCTCTTCTGTGCACATGTGTACGTGCACACACATGTATGTGTGAGTTTTAACACTGCAGCAGCCTAATAAAATGCATGCACAGGGAGCCCAGACAGCCTGACCTGTGACACCCAGCTCCTGTACCTGCCTGTTGCTTCTCAGCCGGGTGAATCCAAGAACTGACATGGTAAATTCTTTCCCCTCTTCCAGCTTTCTTAATTGGATAAGGAAAATAAAATGGCAAGAGCAGAGTTTTTCCTGTTCTTATGAACATCTACCTGGATTATACCAATGCCAAACCTGAGGGCTGCTCACCTGGAGAACGCAGCCACGCTGATGAACCAATTCTCTCTTGGCCACGTGCCACTCTTGCTGACTTCCCGGCTGCGTTTGCTGGCCTGGTTGAGGTGAGGCAACATCCAGACGCTGCAGCAGGGCGCTGTGCAGCGGCACCCGATTCAGCTCCAGATGATGTGGCACACAGTGATAGCTACGGCCCTGCAGAGCGACCAGCCTGGGCAGGAGAAGCAGGGGAGCCATCATAGCATCGTGTAGTGCCTTGTTCCAGCAAACAGCTTGATTCCAGGGGGCCTGGTTAGCCCAGAGAAGAGCTTCACTGCCTGCTTAATGCGGTTGATTCAGCATTATGCTGCCCAGCTCAGTTACTCAAAGGGATCTGATGGAGAGGACTCAGTGCCGAATCCAGGGCAAGTGCCTGGTGTAAGGGCACCCCTGCCCTGCAGAACAAGCAGCATGCAGCCCTTGACTCTCAGAGCAACAGGTACTGGTCTGCCTGCTCCAAGGACAGAGCAAAAATTTATCTGAAAAAAATGAAAACCTTCCTTTGACAGTAAATGAGAAGTGGGATTAAAACAAAAGGTGATGTGGCAGCCAAGACAAAAAATAATAGAGAAAAAGGAAGCCCTCAGAAGGGGGAAAATTGAAAAGTATGCATTTTTTTGGTGGACAGAAAGAACAGGCAGGACAGAAAAACTGAGACGAACAGCTTTGGCTAAAGAGCCAACAGTCAGCGCCCGTTTCTAGTGCTCATTAAATGGGGGGGGTGCATGTCTGCCAGAGGAGGGCACAGAGGGTGCACGGAACCCATCGCTGCCCGTGGCACTTGGCCAAATTATTTTCCATTGCTGAAGTATTCCACTACATATATTCCTTTGCCTTGTTGCCTCCTGCTCTTCTGCAGTGTCCAGAGACTACGGGTGGTTTGTGGTGCCTGCTTAGGACATGAGTACCTCTGGGGAAGCTTTGGGTCATCCTACCTGCCTCTAGAGTGCATGCATGGCCATGCCACCCTGCCTAACACAGAGTCACTCTGTAGTGAGACAGCAGAGCAACCATGCAAACAGCAATGCAGGGGAATTAAAAAAAAAAAAAAAAAGTTGGTTTTGGAAAGAAGAATTTCAACATAAGAATGAAAATCAATAACCTATTCAAGCTCTGCTCTGCCAGAGAGAGACACGATATTAAAGAGAAAGGATGGCACCGAGGTGAGGGATGGCCCCAGAACGACTCATCAGGAGGGCACAGAGCTGCCTGCCAGTCACCGGAGATGGAGGGACTGCTGGATTTCTCGTCCAAGTAACCCCACTGCTTTGTTTGAAGTATCCAGCATGCAGCTGTAATTCCTTTGCGTCTGATCCACATGGAGACGTAGCCTATTTCTAATACAGTACAGCTCCTTCTCCCTCTCTGGTCTCTTCACCACATAGCCTTACAAGCCCTGTCCGAAAAGCTGAGGCTGGGCAGAGTTGGATCCTGCTGCTCCCTACTGTGCTGATTTCAGGACTGCCCTTCATGGATCTCCTCTGAGCGGAGGGGGGCCGATAATCAATAGGTGCGACAGGCCAGCTCTTTAGTGGGACCCCCTCTTGAACTCGTATCAATCATTTGACCTCCTTCTGCCTCCACCAATCCCGTTGCAAAAGTAGCTTAACACTGGCTCTAAACGAAGAGCAGATGCTTTTTCTGAGCAGAGCTGTTGTGCATCAGTGGAGAGAGAGAAGGGGATAAATACACACTCGCAACTTCAGACACTTTAAAATACAATCGGTGGCTCCAATCTTGGAGTTGTTCCTCCATGTCCACTAGCAGCTGACAGCAGAAGATGCAGGGGAAGATGGAGGGACTGTTGGGGTAATGGCTGCTCTCTCAGAGCTTCCCAACTATCCTGGAGAGCCAGCAGCTCAGGGCGTTGTGGATGGAGACCGAGGGAGGCCGCAGTCTGCCTCCGAGAGGGGCGGCAGAACTCTGGGGGGGTGAAACCTGAATGCCTTTCAGGCCACATTTTAAGTTACTGGGAGCAAAGTCCCCTTCCCAGTGACATACATAACACCTTAATAAATTGACACCCCTGTCTTCCAGTTCCTGCTTCAGAAGCCAGTCCCTTCACTGCAGTTCAGACTCTTCTTGTCTACATTTTTCAGATGCTTTTTTGCTAATTTGGAAAAGAGTAGCAGCAGCTTTGTTCTTATAGAAGATCTGGTTCGGATCAGAAACCTGTCCACACTGAAATGGATTTGGCTGATCTCACTGAGGTGAACTCATAACTTAATGGGTTGTTGTCAGGCTTTATTTATTTCGAGTTTATTTTACATCAGTCACTGGGTAGTGTTTGGCTGGGCTGCAGCGTAGCTCCAGGTGGGGAAAACGTAATGATCCATCTCTCTTCTCCATCCCTTGACGGCAGAGTGATGGCTTCTTGCTTTCATATCGGATGGAATTATGGCTGAATGCAAGATCTTCTTTGGCTAATTCAAAAGCAACGGTAAATGAAAAGGTACATCAGTTTTTCCCTTACACCTCCCACCCCAATCCTGCTCTTCAGCAGGGACCAGGAGTTTGTTGTGCAATTATCAAGTCCCGAGACAAGGTGTCCGTGATGGCAAAGCCGATGGATGCTCAGCTGCAGCATTGCTTCGGCAGACTTTTCTGATTTTGCTGTGATGGGGGACAATTTTTGTAAGTATTAAAAGGTGAAGTGTTTGACAAAACACTCCACAGAGTCTTTCTCCAAAGGGTGAAGCCACTGCCCATGCTTTGTGCCCTTGTGGGGACCAGTGAGTGGGTTTCATCACTGCTGCTCTGTGCACCAGTTGCCTTGACCTACTGCTGCTTCAGGAACACATTGCTCTTGAGCATTATTTGCTCCTTTGCAGGCATGTTATGCAGCTCTAAACTCCACATAGGTTCCCCCCCCACCTCTGTCTAAGCTTTGGTCTGAGTATTAAATGTTGTAAGATAAAAGAGCAGTACATGAACACAAGAGGTGATATAAACCAAACTTTGTTCCTAGGAGTGGTGATATTTGACATTTACTTCCAAAAATGAACATCTCCAGTCTATCTGGAGAAGCTCAGGAACCATCTAGCAAGGTTTGGCAAGGCTCAGGGACACATTGGAAAGCTTCAGTCAGGACGGATGGCTGCATCAGAGCACCCACTTGCTTACTGCCCTTACACCAAGGCCTTCACAGACAATGCTCAAACAACTTTCAGAACAACAGTGGGAAGAGAAACATAGTTTTAATAACAACCAATCAAACTCAGCCTTTGAGGACCCCATCTAGGCACTGGAAATAATTTTTTTTTGAGGTTCTGATGAAAATCTGGGAATGATGGGATTTAAGAAATTTTGATGAAAATAAACACTAATGATACATGAAACGCTCTTCTCACCACAAAGCAGTTAGTAAAAAAGTACAGAAAAAGAGGCTACAGTTGGAAATTTGGAGTCATTGTATATTAATAAACCGCCGTTAGAGCCCAAATGCTTTGCACTGCACAGAGAAGCTCTCATCCTCCTGCAATCCCCCCTAACTCTGGCTACAAATGGATTACACAGGCAGGACCAGTTCTGTCAACGGTGAAACACCAGACAAGTACCAGCTTCAAGCATGGCCTTGATGGGACAAAGGTGCTTGGTTTGCAGCAACATAGCAGGACTGACATTGCTCACAGGCAGGTGTGTGACTCCAAGGTGTTGGTGTTCAAGCTCACAGCCCTGCAAGAGCAGAAGCTGGGCTCTTCTGACGACTGCCCACACAGGAACCCACCTCAGCCCAACCCACTGCCCCACTTGCTTTTTAGCAGGGCTACTGCTAAAAACGTACTGAAAGATCAGGAAAAATTGAACTGAATTCTTCATTTCTGGATAATGTCATCTCAAGAAATCATCACCAGCTCCTTGTGGAAAGCCACTTGGGTGCAAAACCATAAGTGGTCCTGTCAGTCTCATTGCCCTCATGGCAAATGCCGAGTCCTTGGTACTTTGGAGGTTAACAGAAATCCTCTTTTCTGTATTATTTTGTCTTGGTCTCACTTCCTTGCTTACAAGACATTTGGTAAATGACTTGTCCCTCGCAAGCAGCTCACAAGAGCCAAGGGCAGCAGCCCCTGCCACCCCAAAACCAACTCAGTATTGCAGAGATGGCAGTGGCAGCACTGAACAATATTTTCTGCGCCTTACTGACCATTTTCACCAGAAACTCAGCTCCATCTAGCCACAGTTCCTCAAATGTCACAGGTTTCTGGGGGTGGAGGGAGGAATCTGGGCAGGGTAGTGGCAGTGACTTGACAGACAAGCCCAGTGGCTGCAGGAAAAAGCAAACACATGGGCCATCCTTATTCCGTGAGCTTCATCACCTGCAGACATGCTGTTTAGGTGGTGAGGTGTGTTTCTCTGCATTTGCCCCTGTATTTCAATTTGTTTGTCATTTTCTTCCAAATAAATTTTGAAAGTAAGAGTAACCAAATAACCTGATAAAGAATCCCAGCCACCATGGAAGGAGAGCAGCAGTCTCAGAGGTAATTACATATTTCTTTATATACTCATGTATTTATATAATGAAAGTATGTCTAGTTTTTCTATATATATTTAATATATTTAATATATTTAATGATAGATTTTTTTTTTTTTTAAATAATTATATATTTCATAATGCTCACAGGCATTCTGAAAACTTGCAGGTGTCTGGAGGGGCAAGATAGCTGGTACCCCCAGTCCTGACAGAGCTGAAGGGAAGGACCGACCCTTACCAGCACTGGGGACCAGCAGGGGAAGTGCTGCTGGAGGGGAGATCCAGAATAAACCCTCCCCAAGGAGCCACCCCTCAGAAGGCAGCCTCCCCAGCCTCACTGCAACCAGCTCTGCCCATTGCTGATGTGGTCAAACACCTGGTACTCTGTCAAGAAAAAAGAAAAAATACATATATCTTTGCTAAAATTCTCTACCTCGCTGTTTCAGGCAAGCACTGAGAAAAACATCCACTTTATGTCCTCCAAGGAAGTTTCCCAGCTGAACCAGAGAACATCAGCCTAGATATTTGCAGTCCCAGCAGAAAGCAATCCACTACTCTCCTTCATTCATTTTTGGGGTGAGGCTGGGAAGCAGACAAGGATGATGACAGAGGGATTAGGTGGCAGTTGGGCTGGAGCCATTTTGTGTTCACTTTGTCCTGCATCACAAGAAATCAGAAGTGGCACAGATTATTTTTGTCCCTCTTTTGTAGGTCACCTTTAATAGAAATGTTAATAACGCTTGCTATCTGTATATCTGAAATCTTATATGGTAGCTCTGTAATTCACTGCCTTTATCAGTCTTCTTTAATGTATAATTTAATGCATGTATAACTATTTTGTTTCAGAACGACAACTAAAAAAAAAAATCTGTATGCTAGTTAACTACTTTTTATGGAAAGTATTTCTTTCATGTTATTTTAAAACCATAGAGCTGGGGGAAGTATTTTATGGACCGCAGAACCTTGCAGGGCAGTTAATTTCTGTCTGAGCTGGTTTCTCTGCTGTTTTAGAGGGTGCCATAGAGCTCATTGCTGTTTCTCTTGGTTGGGAGCCAGAGGACTTTTCTGCAGTGGCATCACATCCTTGAGCTGTTATTAAAACAGTAAACACAGGAGCTGGGTGCCGTGTCACCCAAGGCCAACGGGTGGAAGAAGGAAGGAAGCCTTGCTGTCCCAAGCACCCCAGGGCGCTCTGGGGCTTGAAATGAGGAGGATGCTGCATTCTTCTCTGCTGGGAATTCAGCCTGGGAATATGGTGCGGGGGGAAGATGGCACCAACTCCCGTATCCCGTATCGCTTTGAGAGCGGTAATTGGGCAGTTAGCTGGGCCCTGGGCAAGCTCCAGTTATGCTCTAATATTCTGCCTTGTGTTTCATAATGAATTAGTTTGTGTATTTAAGCAGAAGGGGTGTGTGTGTGTGTGTGTGTGTGTGTGTTCTTTTTGGTCTTTTCTCTGTAGTTTGTTCCTAGCCTACTTGTGGATGTGTGTTGAAATCTTTGCTTTTTGCTTATGAGGTCAAGTGCTTTAATCAGGAGCAAAAAAAAATTTGCGTGCTTTAGTCCTAAATTCTTTGAGTGGCTGCCAAATATAATTAGAAACAAATGGCTTTATTCCTCATTTGAGAGCTCCACAGACATTGGGGGAGCAGAAGGGGGAGAGCTTGCTTTGCCTGGATGTTTTTTGGGGAGCTTGCAGACAAAAACACCACCAGAAAAACTGAAGGAAGTCCTGCAAGAGGAGGAGCATGGAAGGAGGAGCATGCCTTGTGCCTCTGCAGGGGACAGAGAGTTTGAGCAGCGGTCTGGGAGGCAGCGCAGGAGGGGCAGAAAGCACCTCATGCACCCCTGCTTTGCAAGCAGCTCAACATTTTCCCCTCATTGCTGCTGGAGAGTGGAGGGGGACAGAACGATGGCACTGCCCAGGGAAGCTGCAGCTGTTGCCTGCCCATGTTTAATGGGCATATTAATGGGCCCACACACCCCACTCACGCTGGCGTTCCCAGACTCTTCAGTGGGAGCCAGCGTCAGGCTGAGACACCGATGTGCAGGACAGTCAAGGGGTTTAACACTCCCTGGGGTTTGTACCCCAGACCAGCAGTAAAGTAACCCCCAGCTAGATGCACACATGCATGCCAAAATGGCTAAAGAGGATCTCTTGGCTTTTACAAGATTCGGAAGTTCTGCAGCATGGCATCACAGTTTGGCATTGCCTCATGTCATGGGGCATAGCAACATCTCATGTCATGCCATCACCTCGTGGCATCATGTAACCTCAGTGTCACATCACGTCCCCAGGTTGCCTTGTGGCATAGCGCTGTGCACTGAGGGACAGTGCTGCCTCAGCCACTGAGGGGTGGGGGGGCCAGGGGGCCAGGGGGGCAGGGCTGTGTGTATTTTTTCCTTTCCTGAGTAAATTTCACAGCAAACTGAATAAAATTTCCAAGTTCTGCATTTTTGTGGGTTTTTTTGCCACTCTGTCTTCCTTTCTTAAAAAAGACACCACCCCCTCCGTGGGCTGGGCACCCTCAGCCATCTCCTCTCCCAGGACAGCAGCCCCCCCCCCCCACCAGGCAGGGTGTCAGGTTCTGGGTGGCACCTGGCATGTAGGCAGGCAAGGTTTGTCCTCTGGCTTCAGGACCAGGCTTGGCACCAGGAGTCACAGTGATTGCTCTGAGATTACTAACTGGCTAATCAACAATTTGATAAAAGTTTTTATGCTCATCACACATAAAAAAAAAAAAAAAAAAAAAAAAAACCAAAAGCAGTTGTTGAGCAGCAATACCTCCAGCGGCAGCAGGAGGAAGGAGATAGCAGGATTTTTGTTCCCTGTGTTATGGTGAGGTGCAGGGCACAGCACCCATGAACAAGGCACACATTCTGGCCCCATGGGTACACCCCCAGCACCTCCTGCCTAGTGGTGAGCACAGGGAGGTCTTCACAGACTTCTGGATCTCCTGAGTGTGGCATTTTTATCTAAGCATTGGTTTTCATCAGCCACAAAAATCTTCATGAATTTGTCTAATCAGTTTTGAACATATATGTTCCAAGCATCCCAGCCTGCTGGCCCTTGTGGTCCCCATCCTGTGGGGAAAGAGGGTCCAGTCCCCAGTGCAACAACCACTAGGACAGGAGACATCCCATCCCAGGTTTCATCTGTGTCACTGGGGGCTCACTGCCCATGTGAGACACTAGATGGAGCATCTGACATCACAAATATATATATATATATATAAATTTCATACAGAATAAATTGAAAAGCTAAATGAAAACAGTTTCAGTTGTATCCTGCAGGCCTCTCATCCCTGCCTGCTCTCTGGACATGTGCCGCCCTCAGAGGGCACTGCCTGGGCCTTGGTGACAGCCATGGCTTTCTTCTGAAGAAGAAGTCACAGGTCCAGGGCACATGAAGGAGACAGAGGATGCTTTCCTGGCCACTTCTTTTGCTTTCCTCAAGGCCACACAGCTCTTCAAGGTTTCTTTTCAGCTGAGGAGGCAGTATGCTGAGTATGCACCTCAGCCTACCTAAAATGGGCAAAGCAGAGGTACAAGCTCCGGTTTTCTTGCTCCAGGAAGAGCTGAAGGTGTCTGATATACCTGGAAAGTCTTGGGGGTGAGCACTGCATTTCCCAGAACAATTACCGTGCCAGTGAGGATTACTGGTGATGTCTGTGCGTGATCTGCTCCTCCCAGCAGCAGAAACATTCCTTAAAATGTTCCTGAAAACTACTGGAGCAGGCACATTGCTGGTACAGCAAAGGGGAAGAGGAAGGGTCCCATTCCCAACAGGTCAGCATCACCACAGGGTTAGGGTTGGCTCCAAGAGGCTGCTAACCAAGCATCTGCAACCAGCCACCCCCCCTGAGATCCATCCAGAGATCCTGTCCCAGGATCTCCCTTTGCTTCCAGCCTTCCCTGCCCTGCCTGCCGTGAAAGGCTTGTGAAGGTCCTGCAAGGTACTCACGAGGCGTGTGCCTCAGGTGTGGGGGCTGCCACGGCCCAGAAACCAACAGCACTGCTCCCAGTTTTCTGTGCATGGTGGTCCTGACTGCAAGGAGTGTGGCACTGCTGTGTAACTGCAAAAAAGCAGAACAGTAAGAGACAGAACCAAGAGTCCTCAGCCAGGAGAACAAAACTGCAGTCAGCACCACCACTGTTTGCATCTCTGCTTTTTCAGACCCCCAGAACTTTCATTTCCCGCTGCTGGCAGCTGACTATAAAATAATGGTGTGTCAATGCGGCAAACCCCTTGGGTGCTGCAAGCCAGAGGCACAGCATCCCTCATCCTCACTCGGACATTAGAATTGGCCGCACATCACTAATACGATAACAAACTCCTTCCAGGGGCAGCTCTGACCTCCTGAAGACCTCACCAGCCCATGGTGTGGTCTGCTCAGCGCTGAGGGGTGCCTGTGCTCCCCTACAAGCCCTTTGGGTGATGTTAGCACAGACTCCTCCACTTCATTGCGTGTGTGTACGCCAACCCAAGTGACACTGACAATCCCACTGGGATGTGCACAGCCAAGGGAGGCTGGTGTGACCTCTCAGTGCCACCCACACACAGGCCAGGCTCATCTTGGTGCAAAAAGCTCCAGTGTGATGCTCCAAGGTATATCCCTCCTGGCTGCACTCTACAGCATGGGCAGGGCAGCCCAACTGGCATGCCCAGCACAGCAGGAACAAGCAGCGTTGGCTTATATTAATCCACAGATGAGGAAGGGCTTAAAAAAATAAAGCAAAGAAGCAAGCATGGTGCTGGAAACCAAGTTGTGTTGGCCACCTCGACAGCTACTGCAAATTCCTATGTATCTGCATTTCCCTCACCTCCTTCAGGTGTTCACCAGTAGGCAGGATTTTCAATATGAGAAGTACAAAATGCCTCAGCTTGATGAAAACAAGTAGATGAGAGGAGAGGTTTGCTAGAGGCAGACACTTTCTCCCATAGCTTCACAGCTGGTGTGGGCATAGCACATATGGCATGATTATTTACTCTTTCTAGCAATATAAGAATAAAGAAGAGTCAGAAGGTTTATGCTGTCTGCTCATACACAGTGCATACTGAAACCACGAAGACCTTGCACAGTTCACTCCGAAGAGCATGCGATTGACCGAGGACTCAAGACATAAAAAGAGGAGACCTTGACGATGGCAATTGCTCCCGGACTGTGCCCGCTGGAGAGGCGGTGTGGGGCTGCACGAGCTGCTCTGCAGAGACGAGTGCAGGGACTGGGCAGGCATCACTCTGGCTTCCCCTGGGCACACCCAGGCCATGCACCAACACAGCCCCGCTGCACGGCTTCACGTGCGCTTCTCCCCCCGGGCTGGTTAGTTCCCAGCACACACAAGAAATGCTTTTTTTGTGAGACTTTCTCTCAACCACAGTGCATATCCGGAAGCCTCATCTAATGGTGATGCCAACCCTGTCTGCCAGGTGCTTGCCTGGTTGCAGCACAGTTAGGGCCGCAGCTTCCCTGGTGTGCCGTGCTCCCGTACTTCTGCACGGGCTGGGGTCACAGCAGTGCGCACCGTACCTGCACCCGGCATAGGCCTGGGCCGTACGCTGCCCTCGGAGATGCTGAGCTGGAAAAAGCTCAGGCCTGTGCCGTACGCTGCCCTCGGAGATGCTGAGCTGGAAAAAGCTCTGTGGGTGCTGTAGCGCTGCAAAGAACCTTGATCTGCTCGGAGCAGGGTGGAAGTGCAAAGCGGCAGCAGCATCCTGTGGTTTCAGCTCCTGGGAGCTCCAGGGATGGGGGGGCCTTCTCTGCTCACTCCCCTCCCTGCCTCGGACCTCAGACCTCGGACCTTAGGGGGTGGCCTGTGCCCCTGGGCACACCTGCCCTGCTGCCCAGATGTGCTGAGGGGCGAGGGTGGCATCTGGTCCTGACCTACATGCGAGCAAATGATTTTCTCATCTGCAGAGACCAGGAGGGTGACAGTGCTCTGACAGTGCTCGCTGTGGCAATGGCTTCTCAGAGGGACAGTGGGTCTAGGAGGGCATTTTGCACCCATCAGGGTCCAAATTATTTGGAGAGTGTACAAATTAATTTTACTTGGTGGTGGTTTACTGTCGTCAGCAAAATTACTAGTCAGCATCTGACTCAAAAACCTTACTGGTGCTTGAGATGGGAAGAACAGGAGGTATTTTTTCAGATCCCAGCTCGAGCCTGCAGTACTGGTGGAAAAAAAATCCTGAACTGAGATGCCAGTGGAGCCAATTTGCTACTGGAATCACTGGCTAAGCATGGATATTATCCTCTCAAAAGCTATTCCTACAGTCAGCCTGACCACAGCCACACTTTAACGTGAGCACACTGCAAAAATAGAAGGGCACTGACTGAAGATCTTGTCTCTTCCTCCTTTAGGAAATTGCAAACTTCCATTTCTTTAATCTAATCATTTGCAGGAGGAGATATTTTCTCTAGAAAAGCTAATATAAGAGGGCTGAAAGGTCGGATGGGATAATATGTAATCCGTTGCGATAAGGGCTGTTTACAGAATTATTAATCAAACACAAAAGGGAACAGATAGTAACATTTTTTATTAAATATTACAGTGGATCAAAAAGTACAAAATATCTTTTGCCTGCTATGTGATTGGGAAACTATTGGCACATAATACAGTATCAAAAGCATTAATAAGTACAATTTGGAAAACATACAAAAATTGAGTGTTTATAGTTGGCTCAGCTTTATTTCTGGTAGTGTTTAAACTAACGCAAAGGTTACTCAATAACCTTTTAAATGGGAAACTATATAATATTACTGGGCCATTTTTATATATACAAATCATCACCTTACAGAGCATATAGGCTACATAACTTGAATCACAAAAAGTATACAATATTTACAACAAAAGAAAGTTAAAAAAGTATAAACAGCTAGTAGATTATGCTGCCATTATTAGAACATATTTAAAACTGCAGGACCGGGGGGAGGAGAGAAGGAAGAGAAGGAGCGAAACATCCACCACGTGTACAGCAAACACCGCAGGAAGCGCTCGCGGCAGCACCGCCGATGCCGCCCGCCTCGCACCGGCGCAACAAGTCCCACTGCTCACTAAAGTCACAACAACTGCAAAGCTGGACCAGACGCGACCTTGCTGACAACTGCAACGGACGGGACCAGGTGGAGAGTGGCGAGGGGACCCCAGTGGTGGTCTCTGGAGGATGCAGCCCCATGCCCCCTGCCAGTGGAGGCGGGCACAGTGCTTGACCCCCGCACTGGCTCCAGGGGCTGCCCAGCCGACTTCTCCGCTGCTGGGACAAACTCCTTCCTAGGCACCAGCACACCGGGCAAACATCTTGTGTCAGGTCAGCACGCAGCCAAGACAGACCTGCTGCAATGTCGGCTTGACCCTGTCCCGCCTTGCTAGGGGCATGGATTTCACTGGGAGTCAGACCCAACTCCCCACGTGTTCCGCAAAGCCCGGCTCAGCGTGCGGCCAGAAGCTACACACGAGCTGTTTGCTGCCAGGCCTTCCCCTTTGAATCTCACAACCTTTAGCATCCCTAATGAATCCTGGACACAGTGCGTTTGAATTGCAACATTTCTTGGAACTGGCTCCTGGTAAATAGATTTATAACTCTATTGCCAATTAGATTCCACAGTTTCCTTTACAAACCTACCAATAACAATGGTTTGATTGCACAAAGAAAGGCTTGTGCAATTTCATTCAATAATAAGGCCCCTTGAACTCAAACAATGCAAACAAAGCCCCATTTAAGACGTTAAAAAAAAAAAAAAAGACAGACTTCTCAGCCACTGGAGTATTCAATAGTCTTTTGAAAGATTTCCAAGATTTCAGTTAAGAGTTTTTAAACAAATAATGCACTGCTTCTGTTGGGGGTTTATGCTACCATTTCTTTTCCTTCACCCTGACATTTTGCTCAGTATATTATAAGTTTCCCCAGCTGGCAGCAGCCAGTCTCCTCGTGAGGCAGGCGAGGAGCCTCCCTCCCCTCTCCCTGTCCCCCAGCCCCGTGCTGCCTCCGCACAGCTCGACGCCACCTGCCATCCAACTCCAAAGGGACGTAACCAAAGGGGAAATTGGACACTGCGCATCAACAAACGCACGACTCCAGGACACACAACTTAACCGCAACGAGAGAGAAGCGTTTGCTTTGCCAAACACACAACAATCTTCTGCTTGCACTTGCTGCAGATTTTTAAAGTCTCTCTCCTTCCCCCCGCCCTCCTCCCCCATCCCTGAGCCCCTGATTCTCATGTGATTCAGATCTAGTGCAACTTTACTAGAGAGGTCCTCCACACCGTGGCCTCTGCCCAGATGCGCCTGCGGTTCTGTTTCCTGGATGATCTGCGGAGCAGCAGGATGCGCTGCACTGACACATCCATGTTCTAAGTTCTACTAGTCTGTTTATCGATCAATTAAATATAGCTTTACCACAGGAATATAAAGTATTTAATTGAAGAAGCTGGATCTTTAACAGTAGACGAGTATATTATTCTGGTTTTCACCTTTGGATATTAAGTATGATACATTATATATTGTATTTGGCTTCATATCACGGGAAAATTTAATGACATGCCTAGCATGCAAAGTGTTTCCTAGTAGTTTCCATTTTTCTTCTCCTATTGATTATGCTGTCTTTGAACAGTAACTGAGATGGTTTGAATCACAACCAATTTTCACATTGTAAAAAGCCTCCAAGTCACACTTCGCTTTATAGATGTCTATGCTCAGCTGCATGGTGCTGATGTCCTGCAAAGTGAATATACATCCATACGAAAGCTCTTTTGTTGAGAAAACCCAGCACCTCCACGCCCAGGCTTTCCCCCTGTGAAAGGATGCCCAGGGAGAGGCAGAGATCCCCGTGGAAGGACCACCATGACCACTGCCCAAACCCCCGACCCATCCTACAAGCCCAGCCCACTTTTAAGGTACAGGCCCTGTAAGTCTCTGAACTAAATTCACACTGGCTCCTGTCCTAATTTCTGAAATTCTTGACATTCTTGCAAACCACAAATCCATTTTCTGGACCCCTTTGCCATCCAGCAGCTTGTGCCAGGGAGGTTTTGTTTTCTAGACCATTTCTCTGGTAGGCAGGAGGGTTTCACAGCCTTAAGGTTAAGTACAACGCTCCAGAAGTTCACGGACCATGGTAGGGGAAAGCAAAGCTCGGCGGGAGGGGAGAAGCGGTGTAGGAGCCATCGCAACAACAACGGGAAGGTGAAAGGCGCTCAGCACCTCGCAGGGGCAGACTGTGGGGAAAGGAACCTTGTTTGCATCCTTGCACCATAACATCACCTACAGTAAGTTTCTAACCATTAAGATTAATCTGAACCAGTTGCTTCAGTTTGTAAACAGTAAACTTTACCACAAAAATGAAACAAAAATGCTCAGAAGTGTAAAGAAACTGGAAAAATTACAAACACATAAAAAAAAAAAATTTAGGACAACCACAGCCTTTAAAAAAAGTTGCAGATAAAATGATACTGTTTAATTTAAAAAAAAGAAACCCAAAACAAACAAAAAAAAACCCCTCAAACATAAAGAGCACAGAATATACTGGACAAACAAAACTATATAAATTATTGTGACCCAATGTGACACTGGTAGTTTATGAAGTGGATATGTACAGTCAAATTAAACAGTGTTTACCCTTCTGTTCTAATAGTGTTAAAATGAAAAATCTATTGCCATTTTACTATACATTGCATTGATTGAATCTTTAAAAGTCAGGAAAAGTTACCCAAAAAAAGCACATCCACTGATTGTACGGATTCTCAGCCCGCTTCTCCTTTCCAGGTTCATCTCGAGCGCTTGACTCATTTGCAACAACGCACGGCCTCTGGTCCTCGGCTCAGTGAAAGGCAAACGCAGATCCCACCCGGGATTTCAGTGAGCTCTGGACTGGGCCTGCACTTCCACGGCTCCCTTTGAACGTTTGCTCTTACCGTATACAAGTCCTTTCAGAAAACACATATGAAAAATCCAATTTTTTTTTTTGTTGTTGGGGTTTTTTTTTTCTTTATTTTTTTTTCTTTTTTT
>JANVCC010000057.1:13245364-13308143 GCA_025345505.1 Todiramphus chloris collaris
TTTTTTTTTTTTTTTTTTTTTTTTTTTTTTTTTTTTTTTTTTTTTTGGTTGGGTCAGGGATAAGGGGTGAGGGGGCTGATGTGGGAACCAGTATTAAAGAAGCAGTCCTGTCTCCATCAAACTCTGAAGCGTTCCTCTAGGCGGGATACGACCGCATCCTGGTTGACAAAACTGCAGGCCGCTACATCTGCGAGACATCGTCACAGGGGGAGGAATGTCGCTGACTTTACTTTTCTCCTCAGACTTTTTTTTTTTTAGTTAGTGAGGGCGTTTACAGTTTTGTGCTGGGATGTACAGAGGATAGCTGGGAAGGTGGGAATGTGGCTTGAGGGTTTATAGCAGCTAAAGGATAAATGCTGTTATGCAAAAGGTCACCGTAGGAACTTCCTACAGGTGTAGCTGTGGCTAAGTGTCTGTACAGCTGCTGAGAGTTTGCAGGGGACGTGAGGAATTGTCTCTGCACCATGAAGGAGTGAAGAGCCAAGGGCTGCATTAGTGGGGAGAGCACGGTCTGGTTTTTCAAGTACTGCAGGGGATGAGAGTACCCGGGCGGGAGGCGATTGCTGAGCCCCGTGCACAGGCTGCCCGGATACAAGCCTGGGAAGATGGGGGCCGAAAGGGGAAATTTGTGGCTTTCCAGCATGCTGCCAGAATGGAGGCCGTGCACTGGCTTGCTGCCTTCCCCTTCTGGGTCGGGAACCTTGTCTTTCGCTGGGGTCTCCTTTGGTAAGTGCAGAGGAGAGACAGCTCGGATTTTTTTTTCAGAAATGACTTTGTCCAAATCCTCCAGGCTCCGTTTCAAAGGCCGGGCAGCCCCAACGCTTTGAGGGCTCGTTCTGCGGCTGATGATAGGATGCACCATGCCCTCCATCTTCCTCAGATTCTCCAGCCTCTGGGCCTGCTGCTTCCCAGACCTGTGGAGCAACTCGCTGTGTTTTTTTTGGGCTGTCATAGCCATGGGGGACACACGGCAAGCTTTGGGGTTACAGTCTAGACTCACTGCCTGGCTGCTGGCAGCCTGGAATGGGGAGATACCTTTGCCTTCTTGCTGGGCCATGGATGAGTGAGGAAGGCTGGAGCCCGGAGCCTTTGCAGTCTGTTTGTGTACGCTCTTTGGAAGACTCAAATCTGTTGGCTGATCATCTGAAGAGGCCTCCACTGCTGCCTTTTTTTCTTGCTGATGCAAAGATGGGCAATAATTTAAATTTCGTTTTTCTTGGTGTTTGTGTTGAGTAAAAGTAGAAATATTTTCAGACTCTCTGAACATGTCCCGGGGGAGGTACTTTGATGTCTGTTCATTATTAAGGTGGTGCTCTGTATGCCTATAAAGGCTGTGCAGATGAGGTGATGAATAAAAATCTGCCAAGAAAGTGGGCACATGGGAGTGCTGCAGTGCCCTTTTCTCACTCATTTTATCTTTGCAGTCCTGGATATCCATCTTCGGTACGTATGACTCGGCAAGAGAACTGAGGTGATGCTTTGAAAAATCACAGCGTTGAGGATCCGGTTTACTTAGGATGTCATGTTTAAAAATGTCATTAATCGATTTCCTTTCTTCCTTGGTTTTAAAACTCTGTACATGTTGTATGACTGAGGGCCTATTAATTGCTACAGGATCAGAATTAGGGGTGTGGGGACCTTGTGATATGCTCGAGGAGAGTTCGTCTCTGCTGTTCAGTTTCTTTTTGCTGATCAAAGGTGGAGGAGAACCATAAGGGTAGCTACACGACAGGGCTGCCCCACTGACCTGCGATAGCAGCTTTTTCTTTGCCAGGGGCGACATGATGCCTGGATTACCCTTTGAGTAGAGTAGCGGCGTGTAACCAAAAGTGGAGTCATCGTTCACAGACCCAGGCAGCTCCTTTTCCTTGAACATGTCAAAGTTCTGGACTACCAGTACTTTGGGTGTTTGCTTTAGTGCATTGTGGATATCTTCATTTCCCAGCTGGTCCACTTTCACCGTGCAGTTTGCGATGTAATCGGCCATCTCTGGCAATTTGTCATCTTCCGTGTCGCTCTGCATGGGCAGCTGGACTGGGAAAGCTGTGAAGGGCATTTCTGGAGGTTCACTTTCTAAGCTGTCAGTAAAAGCTTTGTGTAGTCTTTGTTCAGGCTTTGTGTCTTCCAGGGCATCTCCTGGGGGGTGTATTCGTTTTGTGATGGTGGCATCCAGCACGGTGTCTTCTTCTAGGGGCACGGATATACTTGAGAATGAGGATGAGTGCTGAGCCTCCTCCTTGGCCTTCTCGCTGTTTGTGCCATTTTCTGTCAGGTCTGTCTTTTCCAGAGGCAGTGGCCGAGCTGTCTCTGGCAAAAGAGATGGAGGGCCTTGCACAGGTTGTTTCATCTCTCTCACTGTAGGATGTTCAGGAAAATTTTTCTGGTCTGATGATTCTTGATCCTTCTCTTGTTCTGATGAAACCTAGTAAAATGATTGAACAGACAGTAATAAGAATGTGGAGTGTTTTGGCAGACCATTCATAAGATTACACCCAGTACACCTTTGTCTGCTGTTGGAGAACCACTTGTCAATCACCTTGCTGGAATATGAAGGCTCCTGACATCAGGTATCGGACTCAGACAAAGAGACGTACCTCCTGGAAATATGAAGAAATACACCATCTCTGTCAGGGTCACAATAAGGCATTTCTACCCAGCAGATGTTTGTAACCTGATGAGAAGCACTGGTGGCTTGACCAGATAGCTAAATGCTGAGGTTATGCTGTTTTAAAATTAATTAGGCAAATGCAGGAGAACAGATTTCATCATGCAAATGACAAAGCTACAGAAATTCCTCCTGCTAGCCAACTTCACCTACGAAAACCACATGATTCCCATGTTTTTTCTTACATAAAGTCTCTCCAGTGTAGCTATCTTAAAATTCAGTGATCACAGAGGACATCATTCACACCCAGTTCTGCATTAAAGTGTGAAAATGATAGAAATGGCATACTAGGAATCCCTATTGTAGGCAGCAAATCACTGCCACAGCTTAACTAGGACACACATTTTTTTATTAAGGGATTAAAATGGAGTTGTCAACATTCAGTAAGTGTGTGTGCCTACTATTACAAACATGGCTTTTGTATGTTATTGTCAATGGGACCGCAGCTCTTTCTGCTCCCCCATTAATAAAGCTTGTGTGCACAATTCACACTATTCATCCCATTATGTAGCCAGCTGAACTGTGACCCGCAGAGGTCACCAGAGCATCCCATCTGTGATCCAGCTGACTGACAGCCCTTTTCAAAACTGCTGTCACTCTCCTCTGACATGTTGTGGCAGAAGACAGTCATAAAACAGCAGCATTGTGTGAGTCTTTATTATTATTGTTTTCTTTCTTTCTTCATTGTAAAGATAAGACACATCAAGAAAGTTATTATCTAAATGCTGCTTTATGGTCTGTCATAGGAGCAGGGGATCGGAGAATGTCCTAATGAATCTAACCCTCTCAGAGATTTATTTCTTCACAGCTACTTCTAAATATTCCTGTCTTTTTCGTTGGCCTATTAGTTACAGTGTCTGTTAGTCATCCTAACTTCTTTTTAAACTCATAGCTGCCTTTTGCAGCCAAACACCATTATTAGGTCCCTCTACAAAGTACCATCGCTACTCTCTTGAGCTTATAAAATTACAGGAAAATACAGACAGATGAGCAAAGAAAGGAGGAGGAAAAAAAAAAGAGAAATCATATTTAATAACTGTACATTCTGCTCTTTGTTTCTGTTAAGCAACATTTTGATTGAAGTTTCAGCTATTGTGAGGAAATGTGCAGTCTAAGGCTAATAGTGTTTTGTCTGGTATCTCATTACATTGACAATGTCATTGTGACATCAGGAAAACAGCGAAGAGCACAAAAGCAAATGCAACCCTAATAAATTAAAGTTATATTCTCTCCCTGCATACTTCTGGTATATGAGTTGAACATGCAATTGAGAGGACCACACACTTGTGACTTGATAATGCGTTTGCAGCTCCCAGCTACAGACAGGTCCGAAGCCACACGCAGAAATGGTTTGAACAGTTGGCTTGGTTGGGGCCATGCCTACATATCTACATGTGTGGCTACAGAGGCTCCCTGTGAGCCACACACCCCACTGCTGTGCCTGGATGAGGACTGCACCCAAATGCGGAGCCTGGCACAGAGCTCCACTGCTGGGGAATGGCTGAGGTGAGAGGAACAGGCGACCCTCTGCCTGGCTCCACCTGACCCAACCTGGATTTCGCTTCATCCAAAGGAGATGGATGTCTCCTTTCTGCTGTTCCTGTAAGGGCCACATCCTGGGCATGGAGCCCTCCCCATGGCAGAGCACAGAGGAGCTCTGCACCCACCCATACGGTGACCTGCATGAAGGCTGAAGTCATGAATTACCCACCCTAGTTAAACAAGGGCAGGACATATCTTCCATCCCAGTCAGGGAGGAGACATTAATTCTGCTATAAAAGGTACCATTTTACAATAGGAAACTGCTGTAATTGTACATTATTATTGTCTCGTCTAGGCTTCCTACATTTCCGATAAGCGTAGCCTAAGAACTCTTCCTGCAAACCACACAAAAATAACTTCAGTTTAGGCAGCAGGAAGTTTGAGATAGGGAACAACAAAAGCAAGGAAATTCAAAGTTAAGGCTCTGTTGCTGACTTTTTATGTTATGCTTAGCAATGGCAGCACAGAAAGTGTGTAACGTACCTCGCTGATCCAAGACACCCTCAATAAATAAGCAGGCATGAAGGAATGACAGGGGAACAGAGCACAAGCCTTCACTTCTCATCTCCCTGCATTGGGCAATTTGTGTTGCAACCTTCCAGTGACTGAAGCAGGTTTGTGTGCACTATCCTCTCTATGTATATGTCATCAGAAGCGAAGGGGTTTTCCCCCAACAGGGTTCCTTCCTTTAAAATTGCAGTGCAAGAGAAAGCAAAAAACCTCCCCTCTCTGAGTAGTGCTCTTACATTAGATATGAAAAGTACTGTTGATCAAGACAATTTAAAACACAAATTCTGATTTGGACAGATGACATTGTCCTTGCAAACACAACCGAAAGAGCTGGTGGGACGTGAAAACCAAAATTTTCTGAAAATTGGGTACACAAAGTCTCAGAGCTCTATGTGTTTACTGTTCCTGCATCATTTTCTTTAAACAATGAGGAGGAGAATTGTTGGTAGCTGACTCAAGACCAATCTCCAAACTGGTTTAGAAACAGGATTTATGTGCTTGCCAGACAGCAATGAAGTCAAAGGAGCAGCCATAGTCTGCTGGCATGTCATGTGTTTCGACATTCTTTAAATACTTACTTTCACTGCAGAGCCTTGAAGGCTGCTGTGATCTGGCAGACTGAGACAGGAAAAGCAATGTCTTCTGTAGGGCTCGTGTGTGAGGAGCTTCACCGCCTCGTTCACACAGGGCGCAAGCGGGGCACAGCAGAGAGTGGGCAGGAAGTGCCAAAGAAAGTGCTTAAGTAACACTGGAGCAAAACCCCCATTAATTTGGTATCATTGAGCAATATGTGAAATTTACCCTTATTTGCAGGCAAATGTGCATTCTACTGATCTACCTTACACTGGGCTGTGAACAGAAAATCTCTTCCATAAGGGATGTCCTATGTAATGTGACAGAACAGGACCCTACCTCAGCTGAAAACTGTTGGTGACATGGGAGAGGGAAGTTAGGTCTAAGTTAGGGCCTGGAAAGTGGTTCCCTCAAAATCTGACGTTTTAGTCCAAAGAAAAATTTAGTTTAACACAATAAAAAATCCTGTGGAATGATGTTTTTTGATAGGCATGCATACATCTGTGAGCACAGAAGGTCTGATCCAGAGGTTACCATTATAAAAATCAGCTGTGTCCAACAGTTACCACAGTATTATCAACAATATTAGAGGTTCCTGCACACTATACTTAGATTAGGAAATAACTGTGGTTTCCTTTTGGCAGTTGCTGATCTTTTAGTGGTGACCACTGTATAATACGATGAGCAGAAATGGTACTTGTTATATCCAGTGCTTGGTCTTCTGCCACCACCACTATGCAGTATGGAGTTAACCGGCTGATACTGGTAGTCCAGCAAAATCATCCCAACACAAACAGTACCACAACAACTGAATTTCCATGGCCGAGCAAAATCAAAGGCCAACGGGTTGGAATTCTCCAGTTCATAGTATGTATTTTATCATTGCATTTCATGTGATTAAAGCTGTACCTTTTTAATTGAAAAGTTGAAAAGCAGGAAAGTAACCAACCTCAGATGCATCTTGGGGTTTCTGTGCATTATCTTTTTCCTTCTTGCTCTTTTGGTTTTCATTTTTGATGCGTTTTGTTCCAGACACTTTTGTTTTCAATTCACCCTCCTGGGAACTGTTATCCTGTTTTCGAGGTTTCACTGGAGGCAGTGGCTTATCTTCCTCTCCTTTAATAAATCTTTCATATGGCAGGATTAATCTAGGGGATTAAGGAACAAATAATTGATCAGGTTTTGCCATTCTAGCAAAGAACAAAATGTATCTACTATGAGCAGTTTACTTCATAAATCCGTTTTCTTCCATGCCATAAAAGCAACAGTGCAAACTCTACATCTATAAATCCAAGTATGATAAATCAATTTATTTGGCAAGATTATCACGTGGCATAAGTTCAGTGGAGTTGGAGTTGGTGTGGATCGGTAATGCTGCAGTGGTTTGTGCAGCTACACCAATTCATACCAGATGAGAGTATGAGCTGCTATATTTTAGACTGATTTAAAAAAAAAAAACCCGCCATTTACTTTTATTTTCCCTCCCCCTAAAAGCACGCAGCAAACCCCAGGAAAACACCTACAAAGCCACAGCCAACTTGATAAAACAGCGACACAATTTTCAGGATGGTGGTTCCCCTGGGTGCAAGGGCAAGTGCCAGGAATTAGGCAGAAGAGGAGAGAGTGGGGCTGCAGGAAAACTCAGCAGTGGGCACAGCACCCGGCACGCTGCCATCGGCACCTGCCCACCGCCACCCTTGCAACAGTGACAGTCACCATGCTCCCTGCCTTCGCCAGCGAGGCTTTTTTTTAAGGAAGAATGAGAGGGGAAAAGAGTTAAAAGCAAAGGAATTTTTTCACTGTGGAACTGCCCTCCACATAGTGAACAAAATTGCTTTAAAAAAATAAGGAAGAAACACAAACAAAAAATATCCTGCCCTGAAAGCATCAAACACACTGAGTTTTAATCTATCTGTTTTCTCTTTGCAATTCTTGATCTGAAAGGAAAAATAACTGATATAATTAAAAGGGATAGATTCCGTTACAATCTCTGTTTCAACTTCAGTGATTAAAGTTTTTATAATGCATTTGGTATGATTAATGACTCACTGTGGGATTAATACAAGACTCAGACTTTAAAAATATGAACTTTAATACAGCAAACATAATTTGTTTAAAAAAAAAAAAAAAAAAAGACAAGCTGACTCTATGAAGAAAATGTACTTTGCTTATAAACAACATAAATCTGTTCAAATACCAGGAATCCTTAATTATCTTTAATCTAAGACTCCAAGGCAGAAACCTCTTTGGTTCAGATATTCGTTTGTTATCCTAGAATCAGTTTCTATGCATGCAATTTTGATTTACATACTTAGATGTTCAAACACAGTTTGGGCTTAAGAGAGCAGAAATTAGATTGCTCGTGATCATAATATTTTACATTTTAATAAAATACAACATAAATTATGTTAAAATATAAACCTAATTTATGCTATATTAGAAACAAAATTCATTAACTGAGCATGCTCTGACATGGTATGTGCAAAGAGGCGTGAATAATACTTTCTAGCCCTGAATTTGGCAGGGCTCCAGTAATGAAGCTAAGCAGAGCCCACAGGGAATATTCATCTTCAGATCCCATTACAAACTGAGTTTAAACATGTTACAGCTGCTAAAACTGGAAACTGCTCCCTCTATGCAAACTTAGCAAAATAATACGTAGCTGCCAAATACCTGCTTCCCACTGTAATATTACAGTTAATGTTTATATAATAAAAAGCATAACTAAGCAGAATAAGAAAAAAATAATCTTGTTCATACTTGAGGCTGCTACATTTCACTTGCAAAGCGCAAATATCGGTGAAAACGCCGAATTCCTCCCCGCGCTGCGCAGAACGCTTTGGACCGCACGAGAGGCGAGGCTGGGTTTCGCACGGGGCAGCGCTGGGGCCGCTCTGCCATGTGTTAAATATTTAAAATCGCTTTTAATAAAACCACATTTTATTACAATAATTGTTAGCGCGGCGAGGGGAGTGTTTGACTTTGTTTTGTTTCCATGGGAACACGTCGCCCATTAAAAATCTACATATTCCATCCCTAAAGGTCTCTGAGGCTGTCCGGTGTCCCAGGGGAGACGCTCCAGGCCCAGGAGCCTCCCTTCTCCAGGCATGGCTGCGGGATTAACCCCGTGGCTACAGCCGGGCCGGGAGCAAGGCCGGGGCCAAGGCCATGAATCTCCGCTTGCGCGCTCTCCGCCGAGCCTTGCAGGGTAACGCGGGGTGCGAACGACACCTCCTCCCGCTGCACCTCACCACAACTCATTAGCTTCGGCGCTAATTAGGAACCGTGGCTTAAATTTCCTTTTCTGATCCTAAGGGTTCACGTGGGAGTACAAGGTTTTCATTTTAGTTATTTTTCACTGAGCTCAGCAGTTGGCAGGCCGACAGCAGTAAAAATACATTTTACATCGCCGGCCGAAGGCCCGGAGCCAGCGGCAGGAAATCTGGAATTAAATGTTTCGTGTTTCGGGGAGGCGGCATGACTAAGGTAAAACGGAATCAAAACACAAGGACGGCTTGTTCTAGGATTTTTTCCTCCCCGTGCGAGAGGAGGGCCGGCGGCCTGCCGTTCCCCGCCGCGGCCGAGGTGGCTTTTGGGGGGCCACGGGGGGCAGCTGGAGAGGAGCCGGGCAGAAGCACAGCCTGCGAGACCCTGGGGAGCCGCGCAGAAGCGAGCGGCATCAACAACTGCCGCTCCGCACGGAGATTTCCGTTGGTTGCAATTTTCACTGAATGTTTTTTCAGTTATCCTGTCATGGTACAAGACAATTACCCACAGGATATGATCTTATCATTTGATTATTAGAAGTTTTTATAGCGCAGGAGTAATAAAGCTAACACAGCTCTCGCAACATGTAAGCAGCCAGCTCACATGCCATGAAAGCAGCCGGCTTAGCCAATTTAAGGTCAATATTGCCCAACACCGGAAGAATGCGATCTGCTCTTAGCCAAATAGTTTAGCAGAATGTGACATGTCTGAAACCAGCAAGAGAGATGTTTTTTTAAAATTTTTTAAATTTTGTTTTTGGTGGGTTGTTTTTTTTTGTTTGTTTGTTTTTTTTTTTTGTCAAATATTTGCATTGCAGGTAAGATTTAATCAATCTTTGCGCAAGGAGAGGTGAAGACGACATCCAAAAAAATGGAGCCAGATACCTCAAATGTATCACACTTTGGAAACAACAACCATGTTTTCAGCCACTTTGAATTGTGGCTGTATTTCATAGCAGGGGGAAATATCAAAGTATTCATAAAAAAGGAAAAGAGGGGGAATATTTTGTGGTCTAAAGAATATTTACTTGTAAAGCCTACAAGGAGACCAAATAAAAGGGCCTTTATCATGATCAAGATTCCAATATTAAGATTAATAAAATGTATTATTTATAAGTCAATTAACATAAATAGAATATGTAAGCAGTAGTGTATTAAAAAAATCTTTCCACAGGCAGCAGATTTTTAGCAGCATGAGGTTTTGGTTTTTTTTTTTTCCTGGAATAATACAAGAATAACATTTTCCAGCCAAGAGCAGAAACAGTAGGGGAGTCTTTGCTATCACAGGGCTTCTTATTAAATTCAGTCACTGTGAAAAGCCAGTCTTTTTTTTTTTTTTTTAAATAAAGACAACTTAAAATCAATACAAGTTAGATTAACAAATCAGTACTATACTAATCCTGATTTATTACAATTGGCAATATTAAGTTTAATCACGTATAAACTGCTACTCAAAAAAAGATTTTGCTTTACTAAGTCCTGAATTAAATAATGAAGCAGAGTGTACTGAGTTTTTAGATCTGCATCATCCGATATTACGAAAAATTCAATGTACTTCTCTGCAGCAGATGTCAGAGGTCAGCAAATCTATTACAGTAATGTAAGTAATCTGGCTTTCTGCCAACCTTTTTTTAAAAAACACTGAAGCAGATAATTTTATATTTACAAATTCTAAAATCCTCCAGGGATTGAATCTCTTTCCCAACAAAAAGCAGAAACTTCACATTAGAGAAATGTATTTCACAGTATATCAAACATGTCTTCATCATTAGCATTTCATAAAAAGAAAAAAAAGCCCTTAATCTTTATTAGTCAACATTTTTTTTCCCAGCTACAGAACTAACAATACAAGATCTCATCAGAGCCAGTAACCACTGCATGTTCGTGTATTGATTATGCAGAACGAATGACTTTTTTGGCCCGACTCTGCTTCACGGGACACATGAGTGCACATCTATTTATAGACATGATAAAAAAAGTAGTTACAATAATGCAAAGGATCTGAACAGCCCAGAAAGAGGAAGGAAATTAAATGTTAAGGCTGCCAGTTTCCTCTTTAATTCTCCCCACTGTGTATGGCTATGACGGGACTCTCAGGCCAGGGAGGAACCATATGCCCAGAACACACAAGGTGAAGGAGGGAAGGAGGCAGTTCAGCACAGACACTACAATATTTTTTATGTCGCTTATTTCAGTGTTTATTTTTGCTTTCTTTTTGGCAGAATAAAATATTTCAGCATTGACATCATCTGGCTTTCTCAAGGGCTCCAAGCCCAACAAAAACCAGCATGCAATGAAGCTTCTCAGCTACAAGAATAATCTTGGAAGGACTTAAAATGCTGAAGCCCATTCCTCTGGAGATGCTGCCCCATTCCCATGCCTGGTCAGAAGGTTAAGGAGGTTGATTGGAATGGAAAAAGATTTAAATCTGCTCCACCAAATGAATACAGCAACTGGTTAACCCATGGAACTCACTGCCAATGGATGTCTTGGGGCCAAGGGATTAGTGAGATTATGCAAGGATTAGATGCTAATGTAAATCATGAGAACATTAAGCTCTTAGAGTTTCAAAAACACTGGAAAGGGACAGGCAATAAATCCCTTTACTGGTAGGAGTTTGGAAAACACATCCCTCCTGGGCACATTATGCCACAGTGGGTCTTGTTCCTTTCTCTGAAGGTGCTGCTGGCGCTGGTAGATGAGATGGTCAGTTTGCCTGGTTCAACAGGGCAACCATCTGGTTCAACAGGTCCCACACAGCCTCCCATAACCCCTGCAGCCAGAAGGTTTGAGTGCAGGGCCAGGATGAGGGGCTGCTGAGCCAGGGCAGCTCCAGCAACAGCCCCTGCAAAGCAAAGGGGCCCCTGTTGATATCATCAGGGAGAGAAACCCGATTCTTGCTCCCTAGAAACAGAGTGGCAAAACAGAAACACCTGAGCTCTGATTCCACGAAAAGTCTTGTCTTTTTAACCTCAATGCTCTTCAAAAGTGCTAAAACTTGGAGCAATGCTGTCAGTGTAAGCACAGGAAGCAAGCCACCTTCAACAGCGATCAGCTGGTGGGAACGGTCTGGAGCAGGAGGCAGCTCTCCTGGGCACCAGTAACAATACCAAGCAAAGAAGGGAGAGGAATAACTCAAACTTTAAGGTCTCAGCCTGTTTTCCAAACTGAAAACATAGAATACATTGAGGAAATCAAGCAGCGTGTTCCTCGAGCCTGGTTTTCTCGGACTGCACTGTACCACCCAGGGGCTGCAAAAGCAAGCCTTGTGTGCTTTTGTGCAGAACACAATATCAATAGGTTTATTTGAATTTGTCTGAAGTACAAAACTGATGTGTATTTTATCAGCAAAGACAAAGTATGTTTCAATTTTCTTCCCAAAGAACTTTCCTTCCTTAAAAAAATGGCTCTTTCATCCTTTCACCAACAACCTTCCTCACAGCCCACTGGGAGTGCTGGTGGGTAATGAGAATGGCTCACTGCTGAAAGGTGGGAACTGCGCTGCTGTAAGGGAATTCAAAGGCACTTTGTTTTAAGTAAACTGGAAATTAGTGACATTACAAACACAGCTGTTGATTTAGCTGCACAGCCAGGCGAAGGAAGCTCAGGCACTCTCAATCCTATGGCTCAGCAGGGAGAGATGAACAACCCTTGTCTTTTGCCTTCAGCGCAGATTTACTGCATGGAAAAGATTCAACGGAAGGGTGATGGGGACAGAGCAGCTGACCCAGGTCACTCTACCAAAACCGCTACAAGCCTCTGCTTTGGCCGCAGTTACCATTTCTGCATCTAGAGGCAGACACGCGTTTTGTTGGTAGGTCCATATAGTTCCTGCAATGCTTGGTCCCTATGCTCAGGACAAGTTTAGCAGATGCCATTTTGCATTGCCAGTGGGGTGCAGGTCTCCAGGAGGGACTCCAAAATCCTGCCAACCCTTTTGGGGAGCTCTGAGCCACACCTCCATTGGACAAAGTTGAACAAACTAGGGGCAACTGCTGTCATGTTAGCAAACTCCTGCAGTAAAGCACAGGGTGGAGATTCCCAGCAGACCTGGGGAATCTGAAGGGAATGGCACATCTCCAGAACCCTCCTGGGGCAACTGAGCTCCCACCAAGAAGGGGCTTGTCCTCTTGTGAGAAGCCTCTCCTTAGAATTAAGGATGATCAAGAAGTGAGATCAAGATCAAGAAATGCCAGACACATGTCACCTGACGTTGACCAACCCAGAGCACTCAGCTCAGTGCCAGTACCCCAAGAGCATTAGGCACACTGCACAGGCACCGTGCCCAGTAAGTGTCGACACACATGTGTACAGTGGGCATGCCTGAGAAGCTCCCCAGTGCTGGAAGGCAGTGCCCGACTGTCCGGCACCTTCGCACCCAAGGACTCTTGCTGACTCCAGTGCTGGCCAGCAAATCTCTGAGGCTGAAAACCCAGAAATTGTGAAAAAAAAAAGCCTGTTCTCAGATGTTTTGAATGGACAGCTAAGGATCTGTTTTAATGGTAAACAATTACATTCCTCTGTCATCTGATACTTTTTAAATTTTGGGGAGGGGGTAGCTTTCTGAATTTTCAATAGTTCCTTTGTTAAAGCATCTGTTACTCACATAATTGAAAAGATGTTTGTTCAGTGGTATGCTTGAGAGTACAGTTATTTAATCTTAATGATAAAGCCCTGAGGGCAGAAAATCATAAGTAGAAACCTCTTGTTATTTATCAAAAAGAAAAAAAAAACCCCAACAAATCAAAAAACCAGGAAAAGAGAAAGAGAACTGAGACACCTCATCTATCTTCAGGCTTATATTTGTGCTTGATGGAAAACTATGGAGACAATTTGCAACTTGCAAAGTTTTCTGGGAGTCTGGGACTAGCTGAAGCGGGAGGGGGCCAGGAAAAGTGGAGTGAAGACAAAAATTAAACAACCGAGTTAGTATGACAAGAAAAAACTGCTGCTTGGCAAATTTTTTTGGGTCAAACAAAGAGCTAGCTGTAGTTTACAGCATGACATAACATTTGATTAATTTTTGCCTGAGGATGTTTTCACACTTAACAGTGTAAATCAAAACCTTCTATTAATTACAGTGTGTATTAAAAGATAAGCATAAGCATAATCACGTAGATGCTATAGTAGCCTCCTAGTTTTCGTTCCCTCTAAAAGACTGGCTGCTATTTCCTACAAAACTCCACTGAAATGCTTACACGTTACAAAAGTTATCCAAACACTTTGACAAAACCCAACAGCATTTGCATGGAACACAGGGCTCTCTTACATATTGAATTACTGCACAATATCCTTCGGGCAGAGAGGCTTTATGGCTGTTAAAGGGAAACCATGTAAGCAACTTACTTTGACCCGCCTTGCATTTCTGATAATATATAACAATCTCGTAAGTGATTTAGACAGGGAAATGGCAGAACGGACTCTCAACTGTATTAGACATTTCTATGTCCTAGGGTTTAGTCCCCTGGTGAGGGTCAGATGTGCGGGGCGCTTTGCAATTGCCCAGCGGCCACACTCGCAGCCAGAATAAAACCCTCTGCAGGTCTGTGTCCAAAGAGCAGGTACAGCCACCCCAGTGGATTCTGAAGAACCACGAGCCGCTCTGGAGACACATCTCACCAGACCTGTGAGGGCCAGGATACGAGACACACGGCTGAAGAGCGGGACGTGGCCTGTGGGATGCTATGGGTCCATCCCAGCTGCAGACCCCAAGGGAATCGGTCTCCCTGCAGCATCTGAAGAGGCCAAGAGGGCTACTACTCTACGGGACCAACCAGCTGTCTGCCACAACACCTCTGAACACTGACATGCCTGCCCACCAAAGCAGCGAGGAGCACTGCCATGCCGTTGCACACAGCTCCCTGGTGCATGCATGTTTGTGCAGAGCTCGTGCACGTGGCTGACTCTGGGGGAAACCAAAATGAATCGCAGACAGGCTTGGAGGCAGAAAAAGGCTCCATCAGACAATTGCTTGTATTTTTGTTTTGTTTAATGCATTTTATTACAAAATACCAGGTTGGGTTTTTTTGGATTGGGGTTGTTTTTCTGGGAGGTGGTGGTGTAATATATATGAAAAATCCGTAACAACAACATCATTGGCACTGCAGAAACACAGCCTATCATTCACACTGGAAAATTAAAGCTGCCGATCGATCACGTGTTTTGTGTAAAAGAGAAAGAAACCTCAAACCCTGCACGTGAAAACCACATCTGCATTATTAGGGGAAGGCAGCATGGAGAAGAGTACTTCGCAGAAAAGTAGCTGTTTCTGAGGGTTTCTTGATAAGAGAGAAAGATTTAGGGTACTGACAAGGGCCGTACGAGTTTCGCGGGAAAGGCTCCGGCTGAATCAGCTAACACCAACCACACACGCCTCTAGCTTTCTGTGACCGTGCAAGGTAAAGGAGCACACGTGAAGAAAGTAACAACCAGAGCAACTCATGAGCTCTGTAGGGTCCGAGTCATGCACAGAGGAACAGCACTACGATGGGAAAACATTAATGCTTTTTATACTGGTAATCATCTGTTACATGAGCAATTAAGTACAGTACTAATGGACTATAGCCAAGAGCCTGGTACTAATATTAAAAAACTGACAGAGATGAATAGGTTTGGAAGGAAAACTAGGCTGACAAAGACATTTTTATGAAGTGCTTGGGCCTATTTGGAATAACTCAATCAGAGGCAGGTTCAGACCAGCCATGCCTACAGTGACAATAACGCATTCATTGGCATTATATGACGCCTGCTATGCTTTAAATAAAAACACCCATTGCTTCTACTCAGCAACCTGCACTTTCATTATTATACTCATTAATAAAACAAAAGTTGTCTAACTAATATACAAATAACACTTACTGAAACACTGGCAGACTTGCCTTGCTTCAAAATGAAACCAGTTACTGGAAACACAAACCATACTACATGAAAAATGAATCAGTTGATAATGCACACAAAATCTTTCCTTCCCCTTTACCAGGGAAACAAAGCAAACAGTGCACCAATGGAGGCACTCTGCCTACCTATAGTACAGCAGCAGCAACCACCACAACCCTAGCTCCAAACAGGGAGGTGCGGAGAGGGGAGCAAAGTGTTACCCATGGCCTTTAAACCCATCCTTCTTTCGGAATTTACCATCCTTGGCACCGTGGGTCTGCAGCAATGTGCTGGCTTTTTAGGGGTTAAAAGAAACTCTTGAGAAAAGCAACATTTCTTCATGGGATTTGCTAGATGGAAAGGGACTTCTGCCCTCTCCATTTCTTGGGTGTTTGTTTCTGTGTTTTCTTTTTGCCATTTGAAACTTCACCTTGCAGAGGGGAACTTGGAGAGGTCAGGAAGGTGGGATGTGGTACCTGAATTGGACACACCTGCCGTTCCACTCCTCACCATCCTAAGGATGTCACTGAAAGGTCCTTGCCACCTAAAGAGCCTTGATATGCTAAAGCTGGTGCAAACAGCTAGTAGCTTCTCTGTCATCTTGGAAGAAACCTAGTTAACACAACACAGATGCCCTTGGGATCTATTTTGTAGAGATGAATGGCAAGGCTAAGTCAACCAGCAGCAGGATCAGTGAAGTCAGGGAACTGCCTGTTCTGCCTCCAGTAAGAAAGGAAAGGACAGTGGGATTCAGAAAGGAAAAATCATGAAGTTTATTCAGCATTTACTTCCCAGCTTAATTCAATTTCCAGTTTAGCTTTACAGCTCACCTTCAAGTTAGAAAATGTATGTGTGTCCTGAATCCTGAAAGTGTATTCCTGCACTGCAGTTCTCATTTTAGATTAAATGTCATCTGAGCACTTTGGCTATAAATGAGCATTACATTTACAGGTGCTGTAGTTAGAATTACCAGCTGAAACAAACCATGACAATTTAATTTACTTTTTTTCGTGTCTGCGGCTTAATACAGCTTTCTGATGGTGGAAAAACACTAGAAATTTAGAGATTGGACCAGTCGCTGAAATTTTTTGTATACATATTTGTGTTTTCCATACCCGATTTGTTATAGCATATTTTAGGTAAGCTCAGGGCTAACCTCAAGATTGCACAAGACATTTTCTCCAAGCGTTGCCTTTTGACAGCCTGCCAGAGACTTGGAAAATAGCTGCTGCCTCATATCAGACCCAGCCCAGAACTACACAATAAACTGGCATCCAAGAACTCAGACTTGACCTCTTTGATGGGCTAAGACCAATGTAACTATAAACTACTAGACTCTTTCCTTAGATTGGCTAAAGGCAACTGCTTTTGGGTAGGCTGGAAAGGCTTTTCAATCTTGAAGGCATCATGAGCTTGCTTAAGTTGCTCTGCTGCTTGACTTGATCTCCAGAAAGCCTCTAACTAACTTTTGTAGTGGCATTACATGCAATGTCTTCATGCACCCAAGCCCTTCCACAGCAGACATCTTCTGTAAATGAGGGTGATCAACCCCCACTCTCCATGAGGGGAGCAGCGTCTCCCTTGGAGGTGTCAACACTTCAGGCACTAAAAGAAGATGAAAAACTGTGCACTGAGCACAGCTCTGCTGTGCTGCCTTGTGCACAGGCAAGTACAATCTCTTCCTGACCCCAGCAAAGTAACTTGCTTATGCCCAGGAATAAGAGACTGGACTTGCCTTATCTGAGCCTGAAATTGCAGAGCTTTTATTAACATTTGCTTGTCTCAGGAAAAAACAAAACAAAACAAAAATGAGATTTGTTTCTAAAAACCACACCAAATCAAAACAACATTCCAGCTCCAGTATTTTATTCAATGCGTGCTGGCTTCACAAGCCCTGGAAGTTATTATCTACATGGGAAGAATAAGAAATCAACAGTTCTGACCAGCAACAATGGCTGCAGAGAAAGAGTGTTTGGCAGCAGCTTGCAGGCAGCGAGGAGGGAAGGAATGCAATGAAGAAGAGGAATGCAAGGCTCTGCATGACCTACAACATTAACAGCACCCTGCATTGTGGGCCACCCCATTATTTTGATTGCAACCACAATTTGCTTAATTGGTATTCCTAAAAAACGACAGAAGACAAGTGTTTGCATCAATTAGCTGTCGTTTCTTATTTTTCTTTGATTATGTTTTGCTCAATTTTTCAGCTTCTTTAGTGGGAAAGCCGTTGTAAAAATTAAGATATGTACCAAAGAAAAATCAGATGCTTGTTTTATTTATTTAGTCACTGGAGACATACACTCTGGTTTAAATTACAGTGGATTGCCTGACTAAACTGTTGGGGGAATATTTACTATATCTTTAAGATGACTCTCTCTCCCTTTCTCTAATTCTTTATAAAATGCTTTGAAGGCTCTCCAAATTAATTTTTTCATTATTAAACAAGCATTTCAGATTTGTTATCTTACCTTTCATAATGTCTGCGAGTACATGTAGCAGCACTTGTGCTTCCAGGGTTACCACCTAATTCATCATAAATATGTTTCCATTGTCGACGGGCTGTTATCTGTAAAAATGGCAATGGAAAATTTAATCTTGCATCTTTACAGATTCTACAGCATTGGAGTTCACAACAACAAATGCATGTGTGACACTTTCAGAACAACACGTACTACAAGCACTATAAAAGCCCCTACAAAATATATAAAGTGCACAGAGCTTTGGGTGTCTTTTATTTTTTTTTTTTTGTAAGTTAACACCATGTCTATTTTGTTTCTCTCTAAAATGGAGTGATACGAGTGATTCATTATCAAGTCACAAGCAATACAGACTCACAAAAGAGAATCTCAAACAATATAGGGTCATTAACCATCAGAAGTTATGCAGACAAATCCCACGGTGAATTATGAAAATGAAGCTCAAACCATACTCAGCACAAATAATGATTACATAGTTATTTTAACTGAATTAAAGAAAATAAATCTGCTGCAAAACCCAAATCCACCACAGAATTCTGTAAATTCACGGAAGCATAGTTCATAACTCTGTATGTTACAAGCTGTTTATTTTTTTCCATTTTTGTCAGTTAAATACATAGATCAAACAGTGATGAAATCTTTACATACTCTAATATCACTATTAGAGCTATGTACTTTATTGGACCACGCTGATGAAAATAAACATCTTGTAACATATTGAGTTGCATACCATGGTTCTGCTTTTTTTTTGTACAGAAATTAGGATTATACAGAATAACAGATGGAAGACCTGGCAAAAGAATTGTTTCTGAATACCACTTCATTATTTTATATATTTCGCTATATTTAAAACAGGAAGAAAAACAGGAATAGGACAAGCACAACAGATCACCCTCTGTTGCCTGCAGCTCATAAAGAAGGCCAGTGGAAAATTGTTGGGGCAATTTGGGGAGAATTTTGTCATTTTCTGTGGAATGCTGTGGATTTTAATATATTCAGCCCTGGAGGCTTCTTCAGAGTTACCCACAGAGCAGTCAATGGCATTTACTGAGGAGCTAAAGGCAGCAATCAGAAGAAAACAAATATTACAACTTGCAGTCTGAAGCCTGTAATTTTAATCTAAACAAGAGCAGATAGCTCCCATCATTAAATATTACAGGGTAAAAGGTACTTCTTTTTTGCTCAAAATAAAAGGAAAATCCTTCCTTTGCAGAAATTATTCTTCAAGGCCAAAAGCATGTCTGGAAATTTATCATTTGATAAAGTTACAATTTCTTCAAGTTTATTGTTTGTACAGTTCTTAAAGAAGTGATCAGGATCTACAACTCATTATTAGCACCTGTATGTAGTTTACACCTATAGATACTTAAAGGAAAGGACGGGGCGGGGATTATTTAATCTTAAACCTTATTTAAAGCAAAATGAACTGACTGCATTTACTAATTTTATTTTCTGTCCTCTGTAACCAACCCAAAGACCACAGACACAAGAGAAAGACTGCAAACAAAGGATAAATTCTGCACAAAAATAAAATTATTTAAATAGAAACCAAACACTCATCTGAGAATAAGATTCATTTTAAGTCTATTTTGTTTAAGTTCTTATGCTCTCTCTTCCCTAGGTTGCCCACACTTCTACTGGGTTTGAAGTACTGGAGTCCTAATGAGCCATACAGAACATCACCTCCTGAGAATATGAACTGATGCTTCTGCAACATAAAAGGTCAAAAAAGAGTTGGACCAAGTACCCTGTTGTGAAGGAATGCCTGAATGGGAAGCTAGCTCTGATCCTGCCTCCCACATCTATTCCAACAGTACCCAGGACAGGCAAAGCACAGAGGTATGGCCAGAGAGCCCTTGCCTTCTGGTAGCTCCCAAAAATCACAAATTACCTGAGGACTGCTGCAAGTGTCTTTATAGTAAATCAAGTCTCTGGCAGCCTCACAGACTAGGGGAACAAAGATGCACAAAGCCAATCTGGGGGCTGTGCTCTGGCCTCCTGGCAAAGAGAGCCTGGCTGGCTTGCAAGGCTGTGGGCCAGGACCTGATGCTTTGGCTAAGTACAGCGCAGAAGCTATAAACGAGAGCAAAGGATTAGTCAGCAAGAGGACTACAGCAAGCCCCCTTTTAAAACATCCCAACGTGACTGAAAAGCATGGTCTCCATTTCCAAAAGGAAAATGTTAACCTTAGAGCCTAAGTCTCATTAACTGTGAACTCAATCAAGAGTCAATACTCAAGCTGCAACATCAGTAACCACAACCAACTTTAAGGGAAAAAGGGAATCCCTTTGAAATTCTTGGATCATTTTTTGGTATCTCTTTCCTCTGTGCTGCTTATAATAATAGTATCTACACAAACATTTGCCCAGCTTTATCCAGTTCTGCCTCTGCAACGGACCAGAACTCCTTGGCAATTAGGAGAGATGTGCCCTGCCATATACAGAGCTCAGTTTAA
This sequence comes from Todiramphus chloris collaris, assembly GCA_025345505.1. Lineage (NCBI taxonomy): Eukaryota > Metazoa > Chordata > Aves > Coraciiformes > Alcedinidae > Todiramphus > Todiramphus chloris. Next base: position 13,265,729 of record JANVCC010000057.1, read on the forward strand.
ATCTGACATTCCCTGAAAGGATTGTTAGTCTAACAAAGCCTGGGAAGTTTAGTTTTTATGCTTAATGAACTTCACAGGGCTAAAGTAACTGATAAATTACATCCTTAAATAACATGAACAATATGCTGCCCTGTGGAAGCTTCCCAGTTGTCATGCAGGGCAGAACTGCTCAAGCTGGATGCCCATGCTGGATGGCCACATCCAAATCCAGCACTGCTTGCTTTTCTCATCTGAGTTCCTCCCAGTCACCTCAGTGACTAGGAACTTCCTGAGGAGCCAAGGAAAGGGCAGTGCTGGGCAATGCTTTGCTTATGGTTGCTGTTCCTACCAAAAATGGCTGCCTTGGCTGCTTTTATATGGCAGTTTTAACTCTGCAAGGGCTCATATGCGCTCCTGGTTAGTAACACGTTCATGACCATGGCACACAAGGTACAGAAGGGCAGATAACAAAAGGTATGAGAACAGCAACATATCTCAGGGAATTCACCATAAAGATTCAGGAGCAAACTGCTGCTTTTTTTTTTTAAGGGCATGGAGCTGTAGTGGTATAAGGCAACTAAGACCCTGAAAAGCTTTAACAAATGTCCTGAGCACTTTTATTTCACATTTTTGGTTAATTCAGCTTCAGTTTCCTTGTCATAAGTTGACCCACTCCAGTAGAAAACATACAGAAGACAAAGAACCTTTGCTGCTTTAGCTCTCCAATTTGTTTTTCACTACTCCTACCAGTATATACATCTATCCCAGTGACTACCACACTTCTAGAAGTACAGGATGCTCCAGGCTCGCCTATTAATCGAGACCATTGCACAGGCCAGTCTCACCTCTGACAACTTCCCAATTCAAATGCTGGCTTCAGTTTTATAGCAGTCTTCTGGTTTGCAGACCCATCACACATTTTGCTCCAGCCTACAGATTCACAATCCTAAAGCTGGGCCTAATGGAAGATGGGGGCTCTGAAAACCTCTGTAACATTTTTCCCAGTCAGCAGAATTTGGAGTTAAGAAAGAGGCTGGTTTGCCCAGGGACCTGAGAGCAGATCTGATTTGGTTCCTATAAGCACAGTATTAGGCAGTGACTGACACTCAGAAACAACCAAATAAAAGCAATGATCTTATCTATTAGAGTAGATTATACACATGGTTTTAACAGTGTCCTTTGCTTTGAAAAATCGTAAGGTCTTCTGCACTGCAATCCCAGCTCCCAGATCCCTTCCTCATTAAAAGGCTTCTTACTTATTACCCGATGCAAACCTAACGGGGCATTTTCTGGTCACGGTATGTGATGTTCACAATGCTCTTCAAAACAGAGCTCTGGGTATTAGCTCTGTATGAAGAAAACCCAGGTAGCTTTCCATTCCAGTGATGTATCAGTTTCTTCGGGCCCGTCTAGAAGCAGGACTGCTGTGTCAATCATTAGTTTTAAACACTAAAGCACTTTACTGTTGTTTAGGAGGCAGCAGCTAAATGGGATGCCACCAACATTCAGCAAAATTTAAGCTGCTACACAGTGAAGTTCCACCTAATTTTTGTTTTACCCTTTATCTTTCTAAGGCATCTCCTGGTGGAGTTCATTCAGCACCACAGCCTTCTGCGAACACGCCAAGGCACTCCTTTTGTGTTGGCTCTAAAGGAAAAGTGACACTTTCTGACTTGCCAAAGACAATTCCTTAGGTAAGTCCTGGAAGTTTCCCATCTATGAACACCTACATCTTTTACTCACTGACTAGGGTGACTGAGAAAATTCCACTGCAGCTCAGCCCCCTACAACATGACATTGTTTGGTATTTCATCCAGGGGGTTGGGGATATTCAAAATCACTCATACTGTGAAGGTCTCATATATTGTTTTCCAATGCACTCTCCTGTTACTGGTAACAAAGACACTCATTTCATGTATCTTTGTTTAAGAGGAACATGATCCCACCAACTCCAAGGAGACATCTTCATCTGTAAAGGACTTAAACTGATTTTTAAGGGTTGCTATTTTTATTAAACCTGTATTATGTCCAACGAGAAGTGTGGTATTACACAGTTGTAGATGACAACTAACTGAGAATTAGTAAACAAATAGATAATGGACAGATGCAAAATGACTCTCACAAGTACTCTAACTGGAGTTATATATGACACACATTCATGACTTGACATTACTAGGTATCTCGTATGGATATCCTGCAGGTACAGGTAATATTTTCTGTCAGGCCTCACTGGATCCATTCCAGCCTCTGATACATGACAATAAAGGAAAGTCAGACAGCTGGCTAAGAAAGTTCTTCTCTGCATCTCAAACCCAAGCCCTGTCTGTTTTCATTCACTTCTAGATCCTGAACTGACAGGCGCAGGGGCCTTGCACTGTTCTGTGAATGTGCGAAGAAGCTAAATAAGACTGTACACAGTCTGCTTGTTTCAAAAAAATGGTTTTTAGAGCCCTGCTGAAGCATCTATACAAGGACAAGGTGGACAGGGCAGGGGATGAAACTGAAAACGGGCTGGGTATCATTGTTCTGCCAAACACAAGAATGTAAAGTTTGCAACTGCTTTAACTGGGAAGGTTTCTACAATTACTAGTAAAAAATGAAGTCACGTGACCACTCTAAGTTCCCCTATGTGATTTGAACCAATCTTTTATTCGTTTCCTGTTCATAAAATGCCTGTCACATGCTGAAGCCAAATACCTACTTTTAAATATTCTTTTCTTTACAATACCTCCACAAAAAAGACCCGTTTCTATCTCAATGCACAAACTAGGAACTTAGGAAGTTTTAAAACAAGTTAAAGATGATGAAGCCCTTATAACACACAAAAGACTTGTTCAAGTGAGATTGAAAGGTCCATATAGATAAATGGGTATTAATCAGGGTGCTGTGCACATGACTTCTCATCATCAATGGATATTGACACTGTGCGTGAGTGCTAGATTCTGGTCATCTAAGCAGCCCTGCCTAAGATTCTGGAACTGATACTGAAGTCCATGTCACCCCAGTCATCCACTGCCTTGCTGAAAAAATGAAACACAAATCAAACACAAAAGCCTCTCAGCAATGCTTGCCATGATAAAATATATACAAACAAATGCAGCTTGGCAAACCCAGTGAGTATCACCTGGACATAAAATAATAAAAACCAGGGTGTGCGCAGGTCCAAGTACTGCGACAGCTATTAGTTTAACATTCAGGGAATGGAAAGCAGAAGTAGTCAATGAGACTGTTAACAGAAGAGAATGAGGTCAGGAAATCTCATGCTCCATATACAATCTAAATTACATCACAACAGTTTTGCTAACTTCAGCTCTTCTGCAGAAAGCACAGACGCCACTCACATCATCAAACCAGGATCAGGCCTGTCACTCCAGCCAGAGTCAGCCTCAAATGAAAGCTGGGCTCTCAGGCATGTCACAGAGGGTGTGAGCTATGCTCGCCTTGCCGTTTACTGACCAGCTAGCAATTGCTTAGTTTCTTCTCTGCGAAGAATAAGCACCACTGGTACCTTTTCATCAGAGGTGACAAAAGCCCCTAAACAAGACAGAACATCTGTCACTGAGAAAAGGACAGGAGCTTTGAGACAAGGGTGGACTGATGCTACTCTGGATGACATTCTCATGTATGTAAACCGTCCTCTCTGATCCTCCCATGTTTCTGCTCCTGTTGGTACACCTGGCTTTCTGGTCACATATTCACAAACTCACCAGCCTATTCCGGCTTTGCCCCACGCACAGAGGTTCACCTCCAGCATCTCTCAGTCCACCCCTCTTCCTCTCATTCTGACACTAGAACTCAGCTCTCTCCAGCAAGCCAACAATTTGGCATCCCTGCTTCTATACTTGGTCCCTTCAAGCAGATCTGAAATGTTGCTGTTAAAACTGCCCACCTCCCCAAGCACTCTGAACACACCGCTCTCCTTTCAATCTCCCTCCCAGCCTTCCCTTGTGCTCTGGACCAAGTTCAAGATTTTAGCCCTCGTTTTCATTGCACTTTACAACTCACAGCAATTACTGTTGGCTCATAATTGCTGTAGCGATCTATGGTAGCTATTCATTCTTATATACCCATAAGCACACCTACGCACACCCCTGTACATGGTATGTGCTAGTTAATGAAAGATAGAGGAACTATAAAAGCCAAATCAAGCATATATTTTTGTTAGGAATGTTAGATTTCACGTTTCCCAAAATCCCAGCCACACCCATGCTAACCACCCCAGGCTGCTGATTTGCAGAACAATATGCTTTACTGCATGCGAGGAAAACAGTGAGTTTTGTATTTTAGTTCAAATGACTTTCAGTTTCTTGATAGTGCATTTCTTCTTGTCATTTCTCTACAGCACAGATATGTCCCAGATTACTTCGTAAACAAAGCAAAAATAATTTCTTTCATCCAACTGCGGCAGGAACTGAACAACTTAATCTGATCATTGTGTGCAAAGAAAATATTTCCAGTGACGACATCTTCCTATGTCAATTGGTTTTTATTACAGATGTCATCTCGATGTGCCATATTAATGCAGCTCTTTCTTCTCATTTCAAGATTTTAATCTAAGTTTGTTGCTCTAATATTTTATTGGTTCAAAATACATGCTGTAAAACCCGTGGCCATCAAATTTTCCTGTGAGCTAAAAATAAACTGCTCTTGTCAGATATTGTTAGCTGATAAAAAGTGTCAGAGACTTTCTGAATTACTTCAATAACTTCCTGTTTATGTGGTACTGACCCTTGTCTAATAAAGATCTTTTACACTTGGAATAAGAGAAGATACTGCAGCATACTATTCCTTAATGGACAATGCTGATTACTTTTGAAAGCCTTTAATACATTTCCCATATTAGACATGAACAGATGTCAGGGATGCTGCCAAGTGAAATTTCTTTTATGCAATCTTGGCTTGTTGTACAATAATAGCCCTTTCTCAACATGGGAAAAAATTACAGACCCAACTAATTTCCTTGACAGGGAAGAGTTACATATGTTTTCCACTTGTAGTTTTTACGACAAGTTTACAATTTTGCCAAACCTGGAACTAATTTGGACCGTTTCCAAAAACGGTCCAATAAACCCACAATGTGTACAGCTTGCCTAAAATGCAGCAAATGATTGTTTGCTTTTACATTTTTTTTTCTAACAGGGAAAAGTTAGATTGCACAATTATTTCATTTAAGTTACTTAAACACTTACTGTTTCATATCCTCCCAGTTTTTGAGCAGCTTGAAACATAGTCCAAAGGTTAACTGTTAGAGGGACAATAAGTATTTAGATAAGCATTGCATTAACCAACATATTTCAAAGAAATGTAAATTAAACAGTTTGTAAAAAAGAAAACTAGAGAAAAAAAGCTCACAGCCCCTGAAAAAGCTCCTGTGAAACATTTTCCAAAGAGGTATTTACATAATCTAAAAGGTAAATATTAGCCCATCCTATATATATTTTCAATTACGTACAGAGAATGCACTTAGATTCCTTAACAGGACTGGAAAAATACACTGAGACAAAGGTAATGGGCTCATTTGACTTGGCTGATAAGAGGCACAGTATAATGACTGTAGCATGTTTCCATAACTTTGATAATAAAAATTACTCACTGGAAAGAATGTTGCTTTTAATTATTTGTTTAATACTGATTTCATTAGCAAGCAAGCATGGCTCGCAGAGAAAGCCTATTGATTAAACTGCAATATCCAATATTTACTGCAGCTCAGATAATGGCCTCCATAATCAATAAACAATGAGATGTTTCTAACGGGTCCTGTGCGAATGAACCCAGAGAAAGCACAAATAAGAATTACCATAATAATTATGGTATGGGTGGCTGTGCCTTGCCCACAGCTGTGGGGCTGAGAAACAGAAGCAACCTGATTCAAAAGATGTGTTGGGAGATGCTTGTTACTTCCTACAGAACTCCTCTCGCAAGCTTTTCAACCTGGCCCATTGTCCCACGGGGCCACTGCTTGCTCCTGGTGTCTCACTATTTTTATTTATTTTATTTCGTTGTATTTTTATTTTATTTTATATTTTATTTATTTTAATTTTTATATGATTTTAATTGCTAGTGGACAAATCAATGTCTTAGCTCTGTGGAAGGTGTATGCACTATTCCATCAACCAACAGTGATCCCCACAGACATACTACAAATACTTCAGGCCTGACTCGACAACAACGCTGTGGACCTCAGAGGGTGGGGTCCCTTCCTCTGCGGGGGGATGCTCTGTTGTAGTGCACATACTGCTTCTTCCCACTAACCTATTTATATTGGCAATGTTTGCACAAGCCTTGCTTGACAAATACAGAGTCCTGTCCGGCAAACATTTCTGCTCTTCTCAGCATACTTATTCCTGGTGTTTAAGTTATTTGCTGGAGCAGGCCCCTAATTTATAATGAATGTCAGGCAACGTTCAGCATATTTCAGCAAAATGTTAGCAGAGGGCCATAGCCCTGGTGGGGGATATTATAAATAATACTTTAGCTTGTCTTTCAAGCCCACCCTGTCCCAATACTTGAGGGAGTGCAGAATAAAATGGCTTGGGGGGTGAACCCTCTCCTCAACACAAAACGTTCTGAAAGCCTCACTGAACCTTGTACTGTTTCAAAGCTATCAAGAGCTTTGCTTAGGCCTTGATTTAATCTGAATCAATGCATAATGCAACGAAGCTGTTCATAGTACATTAATTTTACTTCCATTTCAAGCAGCCAGTTTTCAGACAAACACTGTAATCATTTGGAGTTATATAAGTTTATAATGGCTGCTGGAGGCCTGTTGCAATCAGTGTCAATTGCTATTAGGTATGTAAATTGTTATGTAAAACATACAGGTTTGACTTTCTTCATCAAAATAACACATGGTTTTAATCTGGGAGATAAATTAGAGTAAATAATATTTCAATCCATGGAGTTTTCCCTTTAAGGAAATAAAGTATCATTCAATCTGTAGATAAGAAGGAAAAATACTCCCATTTACAGCTTTTGTTGGAAACTGAAAGATCGACATTGGGCTGCAATATTTATGTAAAATTTAGTTACAGCTGTATCTCCTCCACCTATGATTGCTTTACAGATTGTGGCACTACAAACTGTACATGCCAAAGCAATTCTAAACACTGCATTCTGTATTAAACAGATACAGTCTGGTTTTATATTCTCCAAAGTCAGTAATTTATTAACTATAAACACATTTTGGGGCTTAAAAATATGATCCCTTTTGTGCCTTTCTTGACCACCTTTAAATGTCTTCTTTCAATATTTGTCCTTTCAAAAAGAACATCTGGGCACAATAAAGATACGTCATATTATTAACTCAGGAGAAAGGCATTACAGACGCCGCAGATTTACAAAACAGAAAACTAGAGAGTTTTCAACATGCCTATTTCTAGTCATAATCAGCGGATTTAAACCTATAAATATCCAGCAGCAACTACCCCAGAAAGAAGAGATGCAAATCTAGGCATAAGACAGACCTGGACTGGAAAATGTGTAGATATAAACATGGTCCCCCCCATCCATAAGGCTTTAAAATAGGCTCCGTGTGCAAATGCTTCCTCCAGAGAAGCCAAACCATTCTAAAAAGTCAACAAGAAAGTGAGAAAAAGGATACTTACTCTGCTTAAAACCTAAATAGGGTATCCGTTCAATTGGTGTTTTTCTTTCTTTCATATATTTATAAAGAGCCACAAGGAAAGCCTGCTCATCAGCTCTGCATTCTTCACCTACAGCAGTCTTCGATTTATCCTCATTTGAGCCTTTTTTACAGTTGCTGTTGTTACTCTTGGGTTTGGGCAAAGCTGACTTAGCCTCACATTTTACCTGGGGAAAAAAAAAGATGTCATATCAGATCCGAGTAACCTTTAATTTTCACTTAAGGAATAAATACCCTCTCCTAGCAGAATGGACTGTTGAAAAAAATGAAGGCCAAACCATGCAACTGTGTTTGAAGGGAAACAAAGGAAGCTATTTATAGAGCTAAATGTCTTGTTCTGAATCTTAGTCACAACATTTTTAAATAGCCACATCTTTAAACCATTAGAACCCATTGGTAATGCTCTCCAGATCTGCATTTTTATGACTATACATTGCTATGTCACAGACAGCTCCCATCTCTCACATACACTTGCCATTAGCAAGTCTAATAATAACCTTCGTTCCAGGATTGGCACTGAGCATTGTCAACTACTGTAGACAACCCTTGGAGCTGAGGGTGCTCAGCCCCTTCCAGTAACGCTCAGCAGCCAGCTCTGAAGTGACACATTTTTCTCTCCTTTGGCCCACCAAAATAAATGCAAACCTTGGCAAGCCTTACCCAGGCAGAGCCCTCAGCACACACAAATGGAGGTTCTGCTGTAGTGTGGACTGAAGTCAAGCATGTTTGAGCATCTGCTTAAACTTAAGCACAGTCCTAACTATTTAGTTGAAGGAAGAGGCTGGTAAGCCGGAGCCTTTCCTGGTAGACACTGGCAGCCTCAATGCATCTCTGGTCTCCCACTGGCCTCCCTCGCAGGCATGTGCCAGGAAGGAAGTCAACAAACTGGAACCACTTTACCTCTCATCAGTATTCAAACATGGGGAAAAATACCCAGTGAGACTGACTTAATCCTGCAGTCCTCCTGAAGATAATCCTCTCACTGAATCAAGCAAATTACAAATTGAGCACTCCCATAATTTAAGTATACAAAAATAAAAGAGCAGAACCTTGCAAACTGATGTTTAAAAGTTCTCCATGACCAAGATGGCATCAATATATTTCCAGTTAAATACTGGAAGTCCTCTGATACAGGTCAGTGGAGATGGTTACATGTATTTTGCATTTGTGCTGTCCCCTCAATGCTGTGAGGAGCCTTCTGGCAGCTCCATACCTCGTTGTCCTTTGCGCTCCCAGAGAGAGACAGGAGATGATAAGAGCCAGTATTTGGTATTTTAGGACAACAGAAGACAGTAAGGTATCTTGCTGACCAGGATGGCAGGAACTCTTGGTCAAGTAAGCCCCTGACTCCCCCTCACTCTCCTCGCATGCACACTAGGCACTTCCCGTGTACTTGCTGACATTTTGAAAGTGCTACAAAGAGCATTACCTGTTGGTAAACTAACAACAAACATATAATTGGAAAGACTATGATACGATTATTTTATCTCAGTAAAGCTACCCTCTGTTTCAGGCTCAGGGAAAGCAAAATCTTCCACACTCCTCCAGGATATTAGCTTTGCAGAAAGTGCTGCCTTAAGGTGAGCTGCCTCCATAGTTTTCCACAGGCAGTGGACAAAACAGCGCTAGCTCCTCATCAGAGAAGTGGCCACCATTTCCATGGACGCTGCTGAAAAGTCCCCAGTTTGGACACTGCAAGGAATAGGCTTGCTCTTCCCAGGCAACACAGCAGGGACTGGGAAATGGATTTCCTGTAGGACTTCTCTTCATCACTGTCTGCTGAAGTACATTCACTGTATTGCTCCATATTGTCTGGCTGCATGTTAAACAAAGTATTGTCTTCCTATGCCACAAGATACCTTGCTTTGCCTTTTAATAATAGGTAGGCTTGTTGATTAAACTTCTATAAAGATCCTTGGTTTCAATTAAAACTCAATGGAGCTAATGGGATTTTTTTTTTTCCTAATAAATGAACTTTAGATTTCCTTATCCAGCTTTCAGTTTGCAGTTGTAATCCCTTGACATTTTTACTTTGGTTCCTTATTTCGGTTCCTTAACAGCTTCCCCTTATGAAGTTTAGATTACACTGTCATAGTTTTCACTGCTGTACCAAAGACTGAGTTAGCACTCCCAATACGAACCCGTGATTTCAATAAATTAGGGATTTTTAATTTGAGCTGCAAATTTGATGCTAGCTAAAACCAGGAACAAATTCAACGGGCTTGGGAACCGTTTTTCAGTTTTGTCACCTACCTGCCAGGTAAAGTCAATCAATCGAGCTTTTTAATGGATTTTCTTTTACAAAATGGACAACCCACAACTATGTTTGCCAAGACGGCCTGGGCACGAATGCTAAATGAAATCAAAGCTCAGTGCCACGCAAGCAAACCAATGACAATGGATGTTACTCCAAAGGAGACAAAAGGAAACAAAGAAAATAATATTGGAAAAGCCATCAGGAGTGAGAAAACTCCATGGTACACAAAACTTCCCTCTCCCCAGTGTACAGAGGAGCAAGGTCAAAGCGCCTGTGGAGCTCAAAGGTGCCAAATGCAACAGATGGGCTCCAAGCAGTGTCAGGTTCAGCAAAGCTTTGATGAAGGCTTCAATGCTTCACCTGCTCAGTGTCTGAGGTACAAGTCTCAATTTTGGAACCTCTCCACTGTCTGACAGGAGATTACAGATAAATGCTATGACTAATGATTAACGAGAACCAAAAAGGCCAAATGCCATTCTTGGTAATATCAGTGTAAATCCAGCATAAATATATCAAAGTCAGTGAGAGTGATGCCAGATTTGCACCAGGCACCACAAACTGCCCTTTTGTCTGCAAACACAGTTTTCAGTCTTCCTAGAGGGCAAAGACCTGGAGGAAGGTCCTGAACATGGAATTTTGCTTGGCTTGGCTCTCTTTTCTGTTCTGCTCAGAAAGCCTGGATGATTCTGATATCAAGGGAAGAGTTCAATTTCCACAGGAGTTAAAGCTCTTTCGCTGTAGCCTCAGTGTAAGCAGCACCTCCGAAATGAAATTGAGGGTTAAGGCCCCAACAGGCAACCCAGAGCTACAGCGTGGATAAGCTGGGGGTGTACAGAACACTGGGTTCTGGGAAGAACCCAGTTCAGAAGCTGGGTTCTGGGAACATCTGACCACCTCTTACTGTGTGCTCCATCAGAGGTGTATGATCCTTGACCAAATGGCTGGTGAACACTCACGGATACACAGCCTCATGTCTCTCTCCTCCTGCCAGAGGTGACACACAACACAGACCACTATAGACCTGCATTTTAGAGTTTCAATCAGACAATGGCTGAGGTGCTTGGAATAAATCTTCAGGTCTGAGAGCGGGCCAGGCCACCTGTGGCCACAGGAAAAGCTTATCCTGGCAACTTTTAAACTAATTTCCCAGATCTTGCTGTACAAATGAAGTGAGACATTTACTTCAACATTTGCACTAGGAGATGTAATGAGCAGATTCATTTGGGGACAATTTCCATGTTTAACAAGTTAATCCAGCCTGATAACACCTAAGGATGAAAGCCTCCAGAGTCCTGCAAGTGTTTGGAGAGAAGAGCTTGATACATACCTCTCCCAGAGAGCTGATCCTGCCTCAGTAGATGGCTTTATATTTTTGTTATTTTTACATTTCTGACCTGGGAGGGAACTCCCCTGGGATCTTTCCCAGGAGGTACTAAAATGGATGCAGTGATCAGCAAGGAGATCAAAAGCAAGAGGTGGTACATGAAAGATCCTGCAGCACCTGCAGGACCAGGACCATACTGCCTGTCCTGCTATTTTTAACAAGTGTCTATTTTTAACAAGTCTTCTACACCGGAATTAAACATTCTTTTGTGTCAGGTAACAGTAAAAGCCTACAAAACCATCTGCGGACGGTTCAAGGCAAACATGCCTAATGAAAACTAAGTTGTAAGGAGGTACAAGCTTTCTAGCCATTGGCAGATGAGAACATGAAATTCAACAAGCGGTTACAACCATGTGGTTTGTGTTGGTCTCGACAGGCTCAAAATCACAGTCTTCAGAACGGCAATTCTGCCATTTCCTGACCCAAGCCATACAGCCCCCCTGTGTCCCTGTCAGAGCTGCTGCCCCACTACCCAAGAAATGAGGCTGCTGTCAGACACTGGGAGCCATGATCTGAGGTGGAGAGATGCACAACTTCTGGTCAAAAGGTATTTAAGCTGGAACAGGAATATGGCCAGGGACCACTTCCAAAACGTTTCAGCACCTGACACAAGTGGATTTGTCCCATTTACATTAGTGGTATTCAACCCTGCTCCCCATGGACCCACTGCCAGCATTAGTCGGAGACGGAGCAAGGACAGGGGAGGAAAAACAATGGTGAAGCCCAATATGGTGCCCAAGATGATGACGTAACATCCCTACTGCTCCCAACAATGAGAGGACAGGGGGATCTCCACTGCCCCTCCTTCCCCAAATACACCTCCCTTCCTTCCCCAGAAACCCACGGGCAGGGTCTGTGCAAAGTGCAGTACGTCTGCTGTGGAGGGTTTCTGGTTTGCTGTTGTCCTCTCAGGAAAGTATATCCACAGCCCTGAGACACAGATTGATGTGAAGAGCCACAGTGAAGTCAGCGTAGCTACACGCAAGGACAATATATCATGAGCGTGTCTATTATTTATAATGAAATTAAGCTGGCCAAGATAATTAACGCTATTAATATCTGCACAATGATGAGCACAGTATGACTAGATGAATAGGTAGAATTACTTCTTATCTGAAATATCCTCCCATTTGACTAGTAGGGTGAACCCAAATATAAACAGAGAGGATAAACAATTTGGTATGAAGTGTTACTGTTGTTTTTAATTATCTAGTATGTATATATCAGGTGCTGAAGAGGCAGAACTACTCATGCTATGTCTGGGGTGCTTTGACAGCACGGCCCCTGCTGCAGATTGATGGTAGTATTTTAACATGAAAAAATGCCTTGGGGGAAGGGAGAATTGAGGCAAATTGAGACATTTTCAATCCATGGATTTTGCACGTTCTCCCATGGAGTAAAAACATCCAGGCAAACTCTAGAGTATCTGGCAAGACCCTGCAACCCAGAGCAGGCTCCATCGCCTTTCACCATGCCTGTCTAATCCAACAGTACAGACTCCAGCTGAGCACAACAGGGCACAGAAAGACGAGAAGCAGTGACTTAAGGGCAGAGCTTCGTCGTGAACTTCGGTCTCTTTTATCGTCATCAACAGGCACAATTTTAACTGAACTCCTAGGGAGGAGCTGGAATTTAATTTGCCTTCCTATGAGAAACTGAGAGCAGAACACTTCCACTTGACCTCTTTAACCTCCTAATCTCCCAGAACATTCACTTCATACAACAATACCAACGCAAATGGATCTATAGATTCACTGTATTTCCTAAAGAGAAGGTCACAAGAATGGAAGTGGTTTCAGGATACACATCCATCTACTTTATTGAAACAATGGATTCAGGAGGAGTTGGCCTAAAAATTTAGTCTATGCAAACCTGTTTAGCTTAAAAGTATCACAGTGACAAAGTTCTGCCTCAGATAAAAATCTACATGTATTACTCTAAGTAATTTTCTGTCTTTGCATCTTACAGTTTCAAATTAAATCATCTTGGAAGGAGCCATTTGTGCTCCTTTTTTTTTTTTTTAAGAAAAAACCAAATTCCTATTTAAAACCACAGTGACAGCATAGAAAATAGGATGCAAATTACACTGTAGAAACTCCATTTAAAAATATTTTAATGAAAATATACAAACCCATAAATACCTAAAAGATTAAGTCTATAAACAGAAATTAATGATCCAATACAAAAGAGTCTGTAAAAGCATGCGCTATTCAACAAAACACGGAACATGCAGCTCAGGACTGATTTATTAAAGAAACAGGCCAGATTTTTTTTTTTTTTTTAAGCTTTCGTACTGAATTTCTGCCTTTATCTTTTTTTTTTTATATTTTAAAAAGAGTTAAGATCTCAACATCAGGGTAATGTCGTTTGTGTGTGCTTCTTAGAAACCATTACTGAAAGGGCTCTGGTTTCATAGTCTGTTTATCTTCAAACTTATATTTAGAAGTACATTGTAACAGGGTGAGCTGCTCCCAGGTTTATTTTTAATTCAAAGATACTGTCACAAACTATGTTTGCGTGTCACAGAATGTGAAAACTAACACTAGATGCCAAAAGCTTAAGCACTACCAGTTACCAACAAGCTGATAGCATTAGGTTGTTAGGTGATTACAGTTGCTGGTAACTTTGAACACAGGCATGATTTAAAGTGAAGAATAAAACTACTGAAAAAATACATTTATATCCCCATGAAAATAAGTTACATTCTAAATTTGAAACAGCATGCTGGGAAACAAAAGCAGGGCTGTACCTAAAAAAGGAGAGTGTACTGAAAAGAGTATTATTAAGTGATTTACCTTGGCAACAGCTTTGCTTTCAGAATTATTGTTGGAATCCTTAATGCCATTTAATGAATCTCTTCTCTGTGGGCAAGGCTTCTTTTTGCGCGGTCTGCCTTTAAGATTTGGCGCTGCAAATTAATGGAGAACAATTTGAGCACATTGTCTTATACTGGATTCTTAACAGCTGAAAGCATAATAAGTAATTCCACTACAATCAGTCACAGAAATGTACACATCTGTCTACAGTAAATGCTTGTTACGAGACTCCCATCCTCCATGGGTTACATCCTGATGCACTATACGTTTCTATAGAATATCCCCCAAGGCCAATCTATTCTAGTTCCACATAATTAATACAAAGTCAAACACTGGTCTCCAAAGGACTCAGAAAGAAAGCACAAATATTTCTCCATGGTACAAAAAAGAACAAAATAGAATACTAATAGGTAACTCTGCATTCATCTGCCTGCTGCATTTATTATTTCTAGTCTTCAATTAAGAGTACTAACAACTATTTCCAACTTTGAGAAACATCTGGTTTTGAAAATGTTCTGAAATGTTGAAATTCCTTACAGCTCTAAGAAATATTTATACATCCTGTCATTCTTGTCAAAGTTCCTCTAAAAAATTAAAAAAAAATATTAAAAAATCACCCCCCAAGTCCTGAAATGGATCAAAAAACCCCTTAACAACTAGTTCTGGAAGTTGGCAAGTACTGAAATAAGTGATTGATTGTTTCATAAGGGTTACATACCACACATACAAATCAACATGAATCACTTTCAGTTTTGTCCAATTCTTAAGATAAAACAGCTCTGAAATAACACAGTGACTAAAACCTAACTGTGCTGAGCCATATGTAGAATGGGATACGGATCGTCATAAAAAATATCAGACTCAGCTTTCAAGAGATGTATTACAATATAAATTATGATCACATATAGAAATAATAGATGAAGCAGATGTTTGCTCGTTATTACGTGTCCTGTCTGCTTTCAGATTTAAAAATCAGCTTCTAACTACTATGGCAACATTTAAAATGATAAACAATCATTAACTAATGACTGTACCGAAGAAGATAATTTCCTTCAAACCTTTAATTTCTAGGTAACCATTGTTTTCATTACTTAAAGGGATGATTAGAACAATGTCAGAAATCTAAACACCACAAACCTCTTGAGTGCCTTCTAATTGTTTCTAATCTTGTATTTGTCACACAGTAAGCTAGTGGTTTCAGGACATTTTACATTTTAATTAGTTTGCAAACACAATGAAGGGTGCTAATTTGATTTTATAGTTTGAGTAACAGTGTCATATTTGGTCTGTTCAAACTAAAAGAAAAGCCATGGGTTTAAAACCAAAAGTCCAAAAGACACATCCTTTATCTTCCCCCAGCATTAGCACACAGTAATTTTTATATATATATATATGTGCACGTGCATATGTGTGTAAGTCCACATCAGCGTCTACATAAAAATATGTTTATCTCCCTACAGAAATATCTCCACCTATCTCCAGTGAAGCACAATCTGCTTATTGAAAAGTACTGCAGAAAGCAATTCTGAAATTGTCATCTGAGGCTAACATGCAAAATCAAACAAAGAGAGAAAGAAATTATTACCCATTCCAGTCGACAAACATCTGCCTGATTTATATCTGTACTCATGAATGCTACAGCATGTGACTGCACACTACGTCCCTGGAAGTCTCGACTTGGTGTGGATGTCAGTCTTACACAAAATGAACACTAAGAGTATTTGCTCCGTGCTTACAAATCCCCTCCCCCAGCAGCTCCATTACTCATATAAACAGAGATGAGCGACTCGGCGGGAGCGTGGGATGAGCTCCGAGGACTCCAGCGCTGGCTGCCAGACTGCCAGCCCTGGCCACGCTGCCCTGCCTTATTTATAAACCCCACTCAGCCCTTCGCCTTCGATGTCTTCCCTTTGCCTACTTTTTGTTTTTGTGCACAACCTGGATGGGATGGACAGATCCTTGACCATGGCTGGCCCCACCAGTCACACCTTCTTTAAAATGGAACTGAAGAAAATAGAAACATTCCCTCAATTCACTACACCCTGGCACACGTGTTAAAATATTAACCTTTGAACGAACCGATCCTGTGGCTCAGTCCCACCAACGGTCAGAGAGAGAGAGAGATGTAGTTCAGCTAGGATCAAATACACTTGCATATGAATTACTTTTTCTTTTCTTTTTCTTTTTTTTTTTTTCATAAATAAGGAAACTAGTTCAAGACTCAATGTTTTCCAAACATACTTGTTATCCTGAGTTTTGGCACTGTACTTTGTATCACACTATAAAGCATTCCTAATGTTTTGCTAAAAGCTTTAAAAGCAAGAAGGCATTTGTTCCTAAATTCCAGGTATATTGAGCTTGCATATAAACACTGTTTGAATTGGAGCCTTCCATGGCAGAGCTGGCACAAGCCCACGATGAAATGGGGTATTTGCATTCTCCCCGTGGCTCAGGAGCCGCAGCTGGGAAGGTCGGTCTGCAGCACACACAGCAACCGTCCCGCATGCCCCACGGTACGACTTTAAATCACTCCAAGCCATTCCAAACCAGACGCACAATGAACAAGAGAGCAGCAGTAGGAATTAATACCAGAAGAAAAGGTCCTCGCCTCCAGTATCTACTCCATAAAAGAAAAATTTGAAATAATTCCAGTCACACTTGAAACAAAGCCATTAACATTTGCTCCCTAAATCATCATAAATAAATGTATTATTCAAAGATTATTTATATTTCAGCTATATCCATTTTGTTCTCTTGAGCTAAGAAATGTGACTAGGACCGAAGGAATAATTTACAAGTCACATACTTGTTTTAATTTTTTTCATTTTTTATTTCATTTATCACATATTCATGAGCACATTGCAGATTTCTTGAATTTGTTATTCATAGTTATTTTAAAGCAATTTTACACACATGTTATTGTTTAGTCCCAGTCAGTTTTCCTGATGACACTGGATGTTCAGTGCATACTGGACAGCTAAGTGACTATCCCATGGGGCTTTTTTCTGCTTTCTGGTGGAGGACTTTTGGCACGGCTACCTGAGAATATCTGAAACAATTCAATTTCTTCACATGTTGGTGCATATGGCTTTCAAATTCATTTTCTGAAAGCATTTGTGGAGTGAGACCTGATAACTTGTACATTTCCAGAAGGTGAGAACATAAGCAAAGCAAATTAAAGTAAAAAGTTGAATAAATAAGTACAGAAAAAAGTTGGCATTTTTTTGCCACCTCTTTAGTCTAAGTGCCTGAAACAGGAGTATGAGAGATATGACATACTACCAACTTAAATACTTGTTTTTCTGGGCATTTGACAACTTTTTTGCTTTTGCCAATTTGTGGGGTTTTTTTCCCTTCCTTTCTATCTTTTTGCTTCCTGATGTATCTGAAAGAGGGGAAAACTCAGCTACTGAAATATCTACATGATGGGCTGATGGGAGCTTTTTTTTTGCCTCTACCTAGATGTGACTCAGAGGATCAGTATTAGCACAGCATAGGTGCACTTAATGTTTGGGATGCAAACCAGAACACCACAATGCTTGTAATCAGAAGGTGACAATGCCCTGGGAGAGCAGAGCTGCTGATCTTCAAGGCAGGCAGGCAGGCATGGAAGGGCTCTCACCAGAGATGTGTGGCTGGTATAGCACAAATGGCCCAATCCTCTGAGGTCAGACCTGCAGAAGCAAAAGGGTGTTCATCCACTTGAAGCCAACACATGCCTGTGCCTTGCTGAGTCAAGGAGCCCCTTTTTGAGATTTCAGTGAAACACACAGGAAAGAGATAAGCTCAGGGTCAATGCTGCTCAGACCAGCTAGAGGTTCTCTCTGCTCATGAAGCCAAAAAACAGCATCATTGCTCAAAAATCACATCTTCCCCAGCACTTTAATCAGCCTGTTGAAACATTAGGATATTGTAGGTCATCAGGAGAGGGCCAGAAGGTGAGGAACTGCCCACCCTCTCAGAAAATGCACAAGGTTGTGGTCACTGCTGTCCTGCCACTACCACCATCAGCTGCTGAACTTTCAGGGACATTGTCTGCTCAGCAGAACATGGGAAACAGGAGAATTTTCAAGCCTCACCAGCTAATACAACTCCCAGCTTTGGGTTATATCCAAGGATGGCAAGCTTCATGCAGGGGAAAGAGAAGTACCCAAGAACAACATCCATGGGAGCTGCCAAGGTCAGCCATGATCAAACACTACACTTGGTAAGCTGCTACAAGAAGACAGCACCTCCACCAGTCACATTCTTTACCTGCATCCCCAGGAAGGAGAAGTTATTGGTGAAGCCACCATATCAAGTCAACATTCAAGTCAGCCTCACTTGAGCCATGTCCATGTGAAGAATGCAACATACGATGCCACCCCTAGACGCACAAATAAGTCAAGAAACAATGGCTGTGGTTTTGGGGTACCTAACTTTAACAGGTTAATTATTTGTTGGTTATCTCTTTTTAGGAGTCTAATTATCATTTAAAGTGAATGAGTTCAACCCTTCCTATAACACTGTTCTCTAGATGTGCGTATTTTGGCTGATGTAAAAGATGTGTTTTCATAGGGAGGGTGTTAAAAAAAAATAGTGGCCTTCACACAGCTGAGGTCAAGCTATGTTGGCATTTTGTCAAAATCAGTGGTGTAGCCAAGAGTTTTTAATGAGCCTGGAATGCATTACCTCATTTGTCATACCTGGATCACTTACTCATGCTGAGTCCAAAATAACCTTGGACCTTGTTGGCTGCTCAACAAACCATGTAAGTAAACAGTACTGTACTCATGCCTAAAACATGCACCTTTTTCTTGCTCGCTTAACATTACTTTAGAGCACATCTAAGCAACTGTAATGCCCACGATCAAAGTTCTTGCCTTTTCCAAGCCTCTCTGATCTCCATAACTATTTCCTGATAGGACTTTTGATTTTGGCTTGCTGGTACTCTGGTTTCTCATAAATGCTTCGAAAGTGTGAGAAAAAAAGGAAAGAAAAGGGAAGGATGGCCATTGTCATATTTTGCTGAGGAATGTACTGGGATAGCTGCTCAGCATCACTAATGCACTTACAACTTACAGTGCCAACCAGATTCTGGCTGCCTGTTGGTTTTGTGACCGTGTTTCTGTCCTGTGAAAAGACGAAGGGAAAGAAAGGAACAACAGCATTTTTGCCAACTGCAAGAATATGACTAGACAAAAAGAATTCAACTGAACTTGTAAAACTGCCCAGGGCCTTCAGCAAATAAGGGCCAGTGGAAGATTTAGGTCTACAGTGAGGGTGGGCCTACACAGTCAGGTAAGCTCTAAACATGAGAGGTGGGAGTGCACCAGAGAGAGGTAATCACAAAGCTGGAATTAAGGTAGAGCTCTGGAAGGTGCAAGGAGTTAATAAACTGGGATGTACTGTGGTGCTGAGTTTAGAAGTGTGCTTGCATGAGACACGCTGCAGAGCACCTGCTAAATGCATCAACGGTCTCTCCTCCCTGTAGGACACCTCACAGAAGGTCTCCTCACAGAATCCTTCTGCACTGTGCCAGTCTTCACACACATGCACAAAAACTGCGATCAAAGGATGCTCAGCTCTAAGCTGCAAAACCATCAGCAGATACAGAACAGACTAGAAGACTTTCCCTCTCAGGCAGGTGGAAATAGCAGGACGTATCAGATCACAGAGCTATTCATAATTTGGGTGCCAAACAGAAGCTGGAGGTGGCATATGGAGATGCCTGGCCATCAACATCCAGGTGAGACGAATGGTCCCCGATCTCAGGAAAATCCATGAGCTGACCATGCCTGCTGGCAGGTGGCAAATAACTGGTTGCTGAGGACTCCCCTAAAGCAGTCTGACAAAAATTCGCTCTTGGCTCACAAACATGCTTACACATTGCACCTTTTAAAATGTAATGAATAGAAAGTTAACAGTTTTAATGGTTTTAACACTTACCCCTCTAGGGGGCTTCTGGCATTCTGCAATATCTGAAAGTTAAGAAAAGCATATTGCTATATTTGAGCACAGTCTCAAAACTCATTCAAAGGTTTGTTAATCTCACATACTGTTCTGGAATTCCAGATGCTTCCTTGATTTCCTCATTGACTCCATCTCTTTGTTTTCTCTCCTTCACCTCATTCCCTTTTCTGCATCCCGAGTTCAGGAATTTACATTTCATTTATTTTCCTTTCACCCCTGAAAGTTTATTTAAAAGCTTCTGCCCCATGGAAACAGGGTCTGAGTCGGAGGGCTTGGGGCATTTATCACCCACGTACACTGAGCAGAGCTGGTGAAGAGAAGCAAGTTGCAACCAATCTAATATTGCCTCAAAGGGTCAGAAATTAAAGTGGACAGAAGATAAAGCAAAAGATCAGACTACACAAAAAAAAAAAATCTGACCTTTGTTTAGAAAACAACAGTATCAACTGCGTTTAGGGAAATTCTCTACAGGATCCTCAGTACACCTATAGAAGTTGGTGATAAGCACCTACCAACAACTAAAGCTCTCATTGAGCTCTGGAGGTCACACACACCTCTTGTTTACTCAAGCTGCATATAAATCAATTTGAGTATCAAAACTATATTTTTACTAGACTTTTTGCAAATGCAAACACTTGTTTATTCCTTTCTTTACAACGGAACATGTCAGGCCTGACCTGCAAACTCCAGAGTACAGCAGTGAACGGCCTTGCAGGGACCACTAAGGATCCACACAGAGAAAGAGTGGACTGGTGTAGCCATTGCTGAAAGTGTTGTTTTGGAAATGAGATATCCCATGCTCCATGTGGGGAAAATCAATTTGCTACCTCTCTAAAGAAAACATTCCTCATTTGGAAGTAAGTGAAACAGACACTTCCTTGTGTGGATTAATGTGGAGACATACGACTTGCTGCAGACTGTTGTTTTGACCCCCCCTCCCAACTAGACAATCTCTGAAAAAAAGCAAAAAGGTAGTATTTTTCATCTCTTAGTTCAGGCTAGCGTTGCTTTTCATAGAAAAGTTAAGAGGCATTGCAAATATCAGGATGGTCAATTATGCCAAAAATTGAATGATTGTAGTTTCCGTGGAAAACGTGGACAAGATTCAGGATGAGGCTTGGAGTCCCATTTTCTTCATTTCAGCATGGTTGGAAGGGAACTCTTTAGCTTGATCTGGGCTTTGTCTTCTTTTTTTTTTTCTTTTTCTTTCCCCTGCCTCTCCCGACAAAATCTATACATGTGTTCGAAGTTATGAAATGTGGTAAATAGAAAAGAGAAGCTGAGGACTTCAGACAAAAATCTATGTGTGGCAAATATCTGACATTCAAGTAGACCTTAGAGCAAATTAAAATAATAATAGTAATAATAATAAAAAAAATCCAGTGTAGGCCTATTACTGGCTACAGATGACAGGAATGTCATTAACGATTCAAAAAAGAGGTAGAGGTGTTTGGTAAATATTTGTTCTGTATTTACAAAGAAGCCAGATGATATGCTTGCAAAAGAATATAATTAAAGACAGTCAATTGACTTGGTTTTACAGAAACCAGATCGTAAAACAACAGAAAAGGAAATCAAACGAAGCACCTTATTTTATACTTTGAAACTATAACTTTGGTAAGAGAAATGCGCTGCACCCATGCAGCTTACCCGCGTTTCAGTAAAACAGCTGATTTAATACTAGATAACACTTTGATTAAAACCCAGCCATACATTATTTTATTCAAGAACATATTAAATGGATTAAGAAATGGCTAAATGATAGAGCTAAAAGTAGGCATCAGTGGGGAATTTCTATCAAATGAAAATATTTCTGGTGGGATTCCACAGGGGTTGCTCTTAGCCTTGCTAGCATTCAACATATTTGTCAGTGAAATAAATATAAGGTCCCTGACAGCAATATTCACACTGACACAAAGACTGGCACAACGCTAACACTGAGTCATACAAATGAGTAATCAGAAGGGAAAATGGACCATGCAAACACAGTGTGTTTCAGTAGAGCTCCAGCATAAAGCCCGCGAGTGGAGACTACAGGTCGCACTTACCAAGCTAAGGTGATACCTCACAGGCCACCCCCACTGGAAATTAGATATACCCTGGTAGGAAGATGCTGTGGCCAAAGGGAGGTCTGCCTTCAAGAAGGAGGTCTCAATAACTCAAGCTGTGCTGGGTTTGAGCTAAAACAACTGAGAAGAGACTTCACCAGGTGATGAGTGCCTCAAAGGTGAGAAGAAGCTGGTACTGGGAAGCATGGAGGCACAACCAGGCATGCCCAGGCACCGCAGCCCACATACGAGACCTAACGCACTGCAACACGGACGCACGCGTACGACCAGTTTCCAGAAGACCTTTCAGGAAAAGCCTGAGCCAGACACAAGCCTGCTGTGCACAGCGCAGGAAGAAAATACACAAAATTTGAGGGTCTTTGTCAAGATACCAGACTGGAGCTGGGCATCCCGCCTGAGCCATGGCGAGGGCCGGGTGCAGGCTGCTGCTGGCAGAGCCTTGCTGCTGCGGGCGTCTGCAGCAGCCTGGCTGGCTGCGCGGGGGAGGCGTCCAGCTGTCTGGCTGTGGTCCTTGCTCAAACAGCTGTTTCCCTTCTCCTTCAGAAAAAAGGTGGTGAACTGGATGAAAGCATTTGCTGGTAATTTTGGCTGATGAGCCACTTCTTGGGGTTCATACTAGATTAGATGACTCAGTGGTTCTTCTGGTGAGAAACTGCATGAGTATGGGATCAGATGCAGTACAGTACTGTGCTATGCAGGCCAAGGAACATAAAGAGCTGTAGCCTTGATTCAGCAAAGTACATGCCTAACTTGTCAAGACCTGAAGCATGCAAAGACCTCTGCTGACCTCACTGGGGCTATTCACAGCTTTGAGGCCGAGCCTGCATTAAGCACCAAACGCAACCAAGCCAGCACAACGCTCTCTGTCATCAATTGGAAAGAAGCATTCAAACCCTGAACAGCAAAACTGCCCTATCTCACCATGGAACACCATGTGCTTGGGCAGCATCACAGAATCAGACACAGGGGATTTGCTTTCTGTAGGAGGGTCACAGCAATACACAAGAATTACATGTCTGACTTCTCCAAGGAGTCTGGGGGAAAAAAAAAAACCCAACAAAAAAACAAAAGAAGAAAAAAAAAAAAGCACAAAGAGAGGAAAGAGTGAGCAGGCACAAACTGCTTATGTAATAGTCAAGACAAAAGCAGCACAAACATGGCTAGAAGTAAAAATGCATGCCAAACCCATGATGCAAGTCAGTCTATCTCATCGAAACTCAGACGAACACACAAAGTAGACTTTCCAGTAAAGGGCTTTAGAAAATAAAAGGCAAATAAGATCACACAGCAAATCTTAAGGTGGCTTTCCTAGCAATTTACTCTCCAGTAAAAGCCGGCATTTGTGAAATTGCTGTCTAGCAGAGTCAGCAGTACCCAATGGAGACGTGACCTACATACCTTGGAAATACAATAGATACGTAACCAGCTGCATTCACGCAGATAGACAGATGAGATAGGCTAACTGACTGGTAAAGGGTGGACACTGTGCACGAACCTAAACAGGCATCAATTCATGCAAGAAGCAAAAAATGGATGGTTTCCTGAGACTTTGCTTTTAGAAATGACAACAGTAGGCAGGAATCAATGATCATCCAGTTGTGCACAATGTGGAAGTGACAAATACATTATTTAAATCTCTTGCATTTATGATTTGTAACTGATAAGAATTTTTTTTGGTTTTAGTGTAAGAATATGATTATCTTATTTAATTTTTTTTCTTTGCACTTAATCATTGCACTGCAAAGGAATCAACATTTTTGAGGTGCAATCAACCTACAGGAAGATATTAGTAAAGTGACACGTAGAAACTAGAGAGTAAGCTCTTTCCTTGATGCCCACATTCAGCTGCCACCACATTGAGGCATACACAGTGCATTAGGTGGAGACAGGACAGCAGCTGTAGCCTAAGCCCTGCTCTCACTCACACCTCTGGGTCATCACCAGCTTCCCCAGCAGCAGCTGGCTTGCCGGAGACTCTGTTGTAGCACACACCACCGTAAAGAGGTTCAGGAATAACTCTGATTCTGCAGAGAGCCTGGGACAAAGCCCTTGCACTCCTAGGGGCCTGTGTACACCTGACAGTGTGATTTGATGCCGGGGTGCGAAGGTGATGCTGCTCAGCAGTGCTGAGCAGAGGAGGGATTTATACTTTTTCACCAGCAAAACACAGCAGAGGAGCTCGGGCAACTTTTCTGGGTTGTCTATGAGTAGAAAGGAAATCTACATACCCACCAAAACACCCCAAAAATGATGTTTTTAAAGTCCTGATGGTAAGATTATATGAGTGCAAACCCTGTGAACTCAGTATAATCATCCCAAACATGAACACAAACAGAACTGAGTGCGTCTCTGTGTTACAGCCTCAGCAAATCTCTAGCACTCAGAAAAAAAACCCAAAGCAACAACTAAAACCAAGCTGGGTTCATTAATTTATCTGAGCAGGGCAGGGTTTAAACTAAATATCAAGTTGGTTGAGCAATATTCTTTCCTAGTCAATACTGGTTCTTAGGAAATGATCTGGGCGAATTAAGTGGAGGGACTATTAAACAATTTACACACTTCCTTGTGTTTCAGAAGTCTAATTATAGCCATGTTTGTCTCTCCCTGCAGAACTGTTGTATACCACATGGTATGCATATTTCAGCATCCAGCATTATTAACTCATGACCGACTGTCAGTTGATCATTATCTAACACATGGGGTCTGCAAAAAAAGCCTTATTTGGGCAAAAGCAGGCTGCTGACCCGCTCCCGCTGTATTTTCCCCCAGAAGAACTTCAGTTGGATTATTATTTGCTGTCAGTGGAAACTCAGAGGTTATGTATCTGAAATCTGCAGACAGGAAAATAAATCCTTACCAAGTTTAAATGCTCAGTTGATATTAAAACCATCTCCAGCTTGGTTGGTTTAAAGAAAACTCTCAGTTGCCCTCTAGTGTCACCCGGCTGCCATGCCAGGCAGGCAGCCCGCCCGCCGCAGCCAAGGTCACAAAATTTAACCTGATTTCATGCAATGAGATTTACTATACATGTAGTATTTCATATAAAAGGGCCAAGGGGGAATGCTTTTCCCTTCTGGAAATTTGAGGGCTTGTGCCCCTGGAAACCCAGATCTTGCATAATGTTTACTGCTATAATTGTGGCGCTTGACACAGGGGTTTTATGAGCGAGAATCTCTGAAATCACTCTGTGCGCTGTACTCCATAAAGTTCATTCATAACTAAAAATAGACTAATGTACAAACTGATTTAGCATTATTCTGAAGCTAAGGAACACAGGGAGTCCGCAGAATTCCCTAATATGGAAGAGAAGCTGAGTTTTCAAAAGCAGCAGTTTATTTGTTTCTGAAAATGGACAACATATGTAAAAGATTTAATATACAGAACCAGGTGTATATATAGCCTAGATCTTCATATGTGCCCATTTTCATTCTATATAAAGACTTTATACAGCCTGAAACTATAAATTTAATAATAGATTACTAAATAAGTCTGCACAATCACTTCATAAAAAAAAAATCATTTCAATTTAAAATACAGCTGTAGGGGTTTGGACAATTTCCTGCGTAATAGAGGCCCATCCCCGAAATGTAAATAACACTGGTATTAAAACAAGTCAATCAGGCACATCAGGAAGAAAAAAAAAAAGGTACATGAAAACACAAATGCATTTTCCAGCCTATCCTAAGTAAGGATGCCAAACCTTTATTTTATTTGAATGCTGCTTTGATAAATCACTACTGCTTCAGTCAGCCTCTTTTTTTTTTTTTTTTTTTTACTCAATGTTCTGTTTTTCCTAAGAGAAATCCAGGGCTGATTAAGTCTTAACATTTTGAATAGACCAAGCCATCAGGGTGTTGCAGCAAGAATTATTCACTTCTTTCCTGTGTACCGTCAGCATTCTTAAAATACTGTTACTAGAAAATTAAACACTATGCTCTTCAGAAACGCGTGACGTTGCCTGCTCTGTTTTTTTCATCTGTAATTGTGCAATTTAAAAATTCTCCTCTTTCTCAATGCCCTTCCCCAAACACAAAAACAAGTCAGACTTTTTTTTTTTTTTTTTCCAGAAACTTCCAGGCCACCTGTAATATTACTGACTGATTGCACAGTAAAAATGGCAAACATTACTTTACTGGGTATATATCCTAAGTTAATTATAAGGCTTTCTCTTCTTAATTTGACAAGACTGAAATATCACAAGAACTGCATATGGCAATTCAGAAAATATAATCAGGGAAAAGGCGAAATGAACATTTGAAAAGACAAATGATTTGATTTGCTTATGCAGATATTTGCAAGGCACTGTTTCCCTGTTGCCTGAACAGCACTTTGGGGTTACTCTCTCTTACAGCATAGTTCCTAAGCGCAGTCACTTCACTTTCTACCCCAAAGTGTTGCTCCTGTTGGTGACAGGAGGCTTTTGCTGGCAGCAGCCAGTGATGCTGTGGGACACTGAAGAGGAGACAAGGTGCAGCTGGGCAAGGAAGAAGCAGGGGGGTGCCCAGACTCCCCGTCCAGATCCCCTGACCCCGTGTCTCCAGTGCACACGCTGCCCCAGCATCCCCACTTTTCAGGGGGAAGCTCCCTCTCACCTCCAACCTAAGCCAGGGCCCAGAATTGCTACTGAAATAACACAGAGGGTATTACAGTCCAATTTGACAGGGCTTGGTCTCGGCTACACTATTTTTGCTTTATGCTCCTAGTGACTTGAACCCTGTCTCTCAAGCGGCAGGAAGTTTGTAGGGCTCCGAAGCCCAGCTCCCAGGCTGGGGGCACATAATAAGTCTGGCACTGGGGAGCAGGGTTTGGGGCATCATATCAATACTGACCTGGGAAAGGCCATTGCAATAGGGATGCAACTGGTTGCTGAGCCCAGCATCAGCCGTCTGCGTGGGGCTCACCTGCTCCCAGACCCGTGTCTCAGAGGAAGGGTGGGAACCCTAGCAAGCCACTGTCCCCCTGGTCTCCTGGGCTGTGCTCTGAGGGATTAGGCTGCTAAAGACTGGTGGAGGTTCAGAAAGCTCAAAACTTTCTTTTTCCTGCCTTACAAAATACAGAGCAAGAATTGTACTGACTAATCCCAGTCAGTCCCCTCCTCCTGACTGTATCTGGAAGGGCTTCCACATTGTACAGGCATCCTCATCCTTATTTCCAATAAAGGGATTGCTCCATTCCCAGATTCATCTGCTCTTCCTGCTGTGGGATCTAGGCTTTTCCTAGAAGCCTCCCCACCAGCCATGACCTGACGCTGCGTTGTTTAGGAAACCTGACAGTGTGACTTAAGTAGCCAAACCTTCTGTATATCTAATTTTAAACACATAGAAGTAGCTCCAAGACAAATCAGCACTTCTCCTGAATTTCCAAGAACACTATTAAGTAGATTTGTATTTCAACTAAGGTGAATATGAAGATTCATTGTCCCAAGAGATAAATATTGACTGAGGAAAAGCAAAGGTCAAACTGGTCAATATTTACTCAAGAAACTCTAAATCTTGATGCAGTGTAACCTCCATGCTGAATGTCTTCATCAGCTGCCTCTGGAGATCTTTTTATTATGACTAAGGATTTCAAAAGTATAATCTTCTGCCCTCTGAAATTCATATTTAGAAAAAACCCCAAAAAACCAAAACCACAAAAAAACCCAAAACCCCAAACTTACACACACCTACTGCAGACAGGAAGCTTTCCATGCCTATGGCCTCTGCAAAAGGAGATGTGTTGATTTGCAAATGCTACCTGCCTGGTCTGCAAGCCAAAACTCAGTAGCCCTGACCTCTGAAGGCATGAACAATAAAAAGTTTCTGACTCATCACATGACAGTATCTCAGACTATCATGAACAGGAATTTCTTCTTTGGTAAGGATTAAAGCACTCCCTTCTCCCTCCATCTCAAATACCTGTAAATTAAGGCTGAAATTTTATCTCAGGCTTCTGTTTCACATAAGGAATTACTCTGAGGCAATGCCAATCAGGAGTTTTGGAGGAGTTATAGTCCTATGATTTACTGTGTCAAGTATATTAGTCCTATTATTTATCTAAGGTTTCAAGCTTACTGACTGGTTTCTAAAGGTCTTCTGCCATGCTGTTTTTGTCTGAAGCCACAACACTACAGACTTCACAGAAGAGCACTGCTGAAAATCAAAAAATTCAGGAAATTTAGAAAGGCTGATTTTTCTGAAGATGCATTGAGGAAGGAAGACACTTGAACATTCTGGAGTTTCCGTGAGGCTATTCCCTGAACTCCCCTCAGCAGCTTCATACGGTCACTTAGCGACTGGTAAGGTACCAATCCTCCTAACCCTCTGTTCATTCAAATGGTCTGGTATGACAGGTGAACTCCTCTTTCAACCTTTGTCTCTACTAAACATAGCACAGATTTGTACAGTCACCATGGAGATCAGCTGGTTTCAAGTTAGGCACAAACTGTTTCTTTTGCTATTTTAATTGTGTTTTGAGCCTATTATGCTCCTCCCACCCTGACTTTTCTTTATCTTTACTAGCAAATGAGAAAATCCGAACTTTACTGGGAAGTCAAATTCTAGTCACAGACATTCCTGAATTCAGAGAGGGATGGTGGTTGTTCCCCCTTCTCAACTGCCTTCCCTTGCTGGTTGGCAACCAGTAACGCTGCACAAGGGCTGACTCTACAGATGAGATGACACAGAACGCACCACTGAAGCCCCTGTTATCAGGAAGAAAGATGTGAACCTTTCTCTATGCAATTTCGTAGTTAGGCCTACCAGGGATTCATTTTTTCTCTGCAAGAGGGTAGGCTTCGGTCTCACATCTGCAATGGCATGACGAACCACCAAGGGCTACCACGAGAGAAACAGCATTATCCTGGTGTAACAAAGAGGAATCAGGATGGGCACGGGGATGGGACGAGTGAGCGAGGGGCAAAAGGTGAGCGCCTGGCACGAGAAACTGAGGAACAGGAAGACTGAAGCAATGAGGAGTGGGGGAAGCCAGTCTTCCAGGCCATTGGGATTATAGAATCATAGAATCATTATGGTTGGAAAGGACCTTCAGGGTCATCAAGTCCAACCTTTGTCCTAGCATTTCTCTAACCACTACACCATATCCTCAAGCTCCACATCTAATCATTCTTTAAACACCTCCAGGGATGGTGACTCCACCACCTCCCTGGGCAGCCTGTTCCAGTGCCTGACCACCCTCTCAGTGAAGAATTTCCTCCTAATATCTAATCTAAACTTCCCCTGACGCAACTTTAGTCCATTCCCCCTCGTCCTATCATTACTAATTTGAGAGAAGAGACCAACAGCAGCCTCTCTACAACCTCCTTTTAGGTAGTTGTAGAGGGCAATAAGGTCTCCTCTCAGCCTCCTCTTCTCCAGACTAAACAAACCCAGTTCCCTCAGCCGCTCCTCATAGGGCATGCTTTCCAGCCCCTTCACCAGCTTTGTGGCCCTCCTCTGTACTCGCTCCAGCACCTCGATGTCCCAAGGACACAGGAAGCAAATAAACCCAGCACCACGAAGTCAGGTGCAAGTATTGCTCCTCCACCAGGCAACACCTGGGTTACTGCATCCAGAGGTAACAGCACCATCTCGCCGTGTAAAGGCTGTCCTGCACCACCAGAACCATGGAGGAGTTGTTCTTTGCCTACTGAAGACATAAAGTCTCTAACAGAAGTTCCTTTGGAAGCACAGAAAAAGACACAAGGACTGACAGTGCTGAGTGTAGGTTTCCCACAGCCCAAGTCAATGGGCTCCCTGTGCCAAAAATGCAGCAGGCTGGGATCTGACAGTCCCAAAGATGCGTATGCCAAGCACCAGCCTTTCCCACAGTTCTGCGACAGGTACATCACTGCCTTTAAAACAGCAGCAAGTCTCCACTAAGACATCCCGATGCTTCTGGAATCATACACAATCCATAATGTGGAACTTAAGTTTAAATTCAAAGACCAAATTAATATTAAAAAAAAAAAAAAGAAAAAAGAAAAAAAGGAAAATCAATGACATGCTTTTATGAAACAGTAGATTGATCTGCAGCTTAAAACTTCCAGTAATGTGGTATTTTAGAACTTTAATAAATAATGCTTTTATGTTGATTGCAAAATAATACCCTGCCATGAAAACACAGAGCAGAGGTAGGAAACTGTTCCGCAAGAATTAAAATGTCACACTTTGCACAGAACAGAGTATTACAATTATTGGTGAAACACGTTTTTCATACTTCCTAACACAAAATTAACAATTACATACATCACTTATAGAATTAAGTACATATCTCTCGAAGTACCCATTAGCTAACTATGCCTAGTTCAGTTTTAATATACATGCAGGATTTGCAGCACAGAGGGAATGTAACTATGCGAGCGCTGGCACAGTAAACCCTGAAATGGCAAGTGCTATTAAACTGAGATGCAATCACGTTGAAAGGGAAACATTAACAAACAGCAGACAATTGAGAAGAAAATACAGGGCGCTTGTGTTCTAATACATGTGCTTCAAAACCTTATATAACTATTCATTGTCTACTTCATCTGGCCAAGGGCCCAGTTTGCTCTATGCTATGCTATACTAATTTTATAATAATAAACTGTTACACAAGCTTTATGCAGTCATGCATATGAAGAGGTTGTGGAAGACATTACGTTTGATTATCTTCCTAGCAAAGACACCATCTTGAAATTAAACATAGCCTGGTAGAAGTGTATATGAGTTTAAAAAAACAAAACGAAACATAAAAATCCAACCAGATGAGAGTATATCATTAAAAAAAAAAAATTCTTTCAAAAAGGCCCTTTTCCACCTCTGAATATCAGCTTCACATTATGCATGGCAGATGAATACCACTAATCCCATAATACAATGCAAGAATCTGCATGTTCCTGGACTATGTTTGTTTAAAGACAATCAGTGATTTTTGGAGATGCATGCTTTTTTTTTTTTTTTTTTTAAATACACTGTCTTTTTGTAAAAACAAGGCAAAATGGTTTACAAAGCCAAAAGGAATGTGTGAAATAGCTGGAGTTTAAAACCCTTTATGTTATTTGTTGCTTTAGCATGAACCAACACGAACCACTGAGATGCTTCAGTTAAGATTTATCTGTACCAAAAAACATTTGTAGGATAGAAGTTGGAAGACATGGGGATGAGAGAGACAAGGCACAAAAGTATATACAGTACGAACCAGATGCAATCCAGGAAAGTCATTTCATATTCCACTTTTGTCTATGGAATTGTCTGAGAATTTTCTGCTGAACATTATTTCCAGGTTTATCACAGTAGTTCAAAAATGGCTATATTTAGTCACTGACTAGTGCCAGAAAGCACTACCAGAGTATAGGATCATGGCATATTTTAAGTTTGATACCTCATCAACCATCAAGGTCAGAAATAAATACATTTTATAATCAGAAAGAGTAAAAGCCTGACCTCCAAGATACATAAGGAATTTTTTTTCAACTCTAAGTCATGAGATATCAACCTCAAAATCACACTATTCTGATTACCATTGTGCATCTCCTATGTCCAGACCACTCCCTACATATTTTGATTTCAACATTTTTACATCTAATCTAAAAACCCTACTAAAGCTAGTGAACCAATGTTTTATGTGGGGCCCCCGAGGCATTTCCACATGCAAATACCACCACCACATACCAAAAGCAAAGAGAATGGCAGTCAGGTGGCACTGAATGGGTTGATGGGCGTAGGAGCAAACCCCAAAAAGCTTTAATGCCAGACTCTGATCTAAATCACATCACTGCCGATCCAAAGTAATTGACTCCTGTGGATTTACATGAGTGGAAAGGAGATCATAATCTTGGCTCTTAACCTTTACCTTTGAAGTAGAGACGGTCATAAATCCGATTTTTCTATCCAAAAGGAAATGTCAGAATTTCATAATTTTCCTCAAATCAGGGCAAGTAGTCAAGAAAGTTCTGAGCAACACCAATGGGC
Source organism: Todiramphus chloris collaris (assembly GCA_025345505.1). Classification (NCBI taxonomy): domain Eukaryota; kingdom Metazoa; phylum Chordata; class Aves; order Coraciiformes; family Alcedinidae; genus Todiramphus; species Todiramphus chloris. Next base: position 13,297,757 of record JANVCC010000057.1, read on the forward strand.
AACTATCAGGCTCCTTAATTTCAACTTGTCTAATGAAAAGAGATCAACTGAAAATACTTGTACAGATCAAAACTCTTCTGTCTCCCAGAGCTGACGTTAAAGCGTGCCCCACCGAGCCGTGAGTCCCAGGGCCCCGTGCTTGCACGAGAGGGACAGGCACAGGACCTGGCCACACCAGCGTTCCTGGGGCAGAGCTGTCCCCAGGAGTATTTCAACTCAGCATGATAAAGTTCAGTCCTTCCAATGCTGGAACAAAGATTTCATTTCAACCTTTCTGATGCAAAAGGAAAAAAGACCAAAATCCAAACAGACATATAGTGGTTGTGGGCTGTTACTGTGGAAAAGATTCCCATTTCATTCAAATGGTATCTTCTGGTGCTAAAAAAGGCATCAAGGACTTGACTCTGAAGACTGAGAAAATGTCCTGTGAGGTAAAAGTTGTGACAGAATTAAAATGCAAGATGAGAAGAAGCGGGAATGAGGTGGCAATGCAAGAGAAGGGCTGAAGCTGAGCCCCACGGAAGGGGCTTTGTCTGGGCACACCTGAAAACCTCCACCAAAGGAAGTGGGAACTTGACCCATTCTCTAGCTGCAGGTGGAATACAACACAAGGTGGCAAAACTTTCCTCAGCCACTGAGGAGTGGTTGTTGATTTTCTAATATTTGAACCACTGTTACATTGCTTTGGTGTACGCTTCTGAAACTAAGCAAGTCCAACTGACGGCAACTTTCTGCAACTGATTCTGGCTGTACAGCACATCTCATCTCTACAGCTGACTCAGGAGTAAGCTGGAGCTTGTATTTGCTACCCGGGGACTGTCTGATTTTCATGGATATTCATGCTTAGACCCAAACAGTTAGCACAGTCCTGATGCCTTCTCCAGCTCACCTGAAATGGGAGCTGATGTTTCTGCTCATTCATCTTGGCTTCCTTCGCTCTCCTGAATATTTCTGATGGTTGCTAGGCAACTATTGTTGAATACATGCATGAGGCATTAATTGTCTGAGCACTTTAAAAGAGGAAAATTCTTTAAAACTGAGGACACTGGTGTACCAAAAATAGGATGTTTCCTTTCTGAAGGGCAGCACTCATGGCTGGGAATGTTGATGGCTGCAGTATGTCAGAGGCCAGATGACTCACCGAGATTACTCACATGCAGTGTAGCACAAAAGAAGCATCTTTGGAGACCTGACTTTATAATAAAGTTGTATTTCACATGAAGTGCTTCAGATCTAGTTTTATCTTCCAATTGCTGTCACTAGGATATCATGGTCCACGTTTTCATGAAACGAATGGCACCAGGCCCAGCTGCTGTTACAGACAGTGTCAGAACTCACCGAGTGTACCAATGCACTACCTGCTAACCCCAAAATGGCACCAACCAGCACTCCTCTTTGCTACACTTCAAAGACACACTGTCGTCTTAAGTGCTCTGTGCTCCTTACCCATAAATGTGGATTTCATTTTATAGGGCCTTTTTTCTTTTCAAAATACATTCCAATGTCATGATCAGGCTCTAAAGACAGTAAACACAGACTTCCATAAATTGACGTAAACTTCTAAACTAAACAACTACAAGGATTTGCAGCTAGGTAATTTTTTGATTTTTTTTTTTTTGTTCGTTTTATAACAAACCCATCTCTACCATAACTAAACATTCACAATGTACACATATTTATCTTAATTACAGGCCGCCTTTCAAAACAACCAACACCAAAAAAAACCCTCTGAAGAATCATAATTTTTTTGGCCAATCAGTCAAATGATTATGGTTTGTTGCAAAATCAGGATGCTATAAAAGAATGAGGGCAACTATACTGCTAGCTTTGAACATTGTATTCTGAGCTAAGAGCTGCTGAAGACCCTGGGAATGATCTTTTCTGGGTTTCAAACTCTGAAAATATGTAATGGGACACAGGCTCATCTCAACAAAGTTCATCTAAGGTTTGTAAGACCTGATGTGACTTAAATTAATTAAATCACTGAAGTGAAACACAGAATCATCAACACCTACTTAAAGTAAACATGCCACCCCACAGCAAAAAGCTGGTTTCACTGGGAGTTGAACTTCTACTACAGTTGCAAATCCAGAGTGAAACACAGGAGGGTGATGACAGCTGGAAGGTTGCACAGTACCTCTCTGCTGAAGTAGCAGCAGTGTCTCCAAATTAGCAGGATGATCACCATTAGCCTTTTCACACATCCTCCTAGCCTTTCTGTGGGCAGAAACCGACGATTTCAAATAAATTCCTCCTCTTCTATTACTCACTTGTTGCTAGCACCTGCTTTTTAATTAACCTGCTCTTTAAAACTATTATGCAAAAAGGTAAGGTGACTGGAGACAACTGTGAAGGTCCCATCAGGGAAAACTCCCAAAGTTGTACAGTAAGTCTGTGCATGATCTGGCAGTGTGTCGCTGTACATTTAGATGAGATGCTCTTGAGTTACATTTTTCATACTTCAGCTGAGAAGACAGTCCTTTCTAGAAGTTGCTGAAGTAGCCGAAAATGCATCAGATTCAATTCTTCCTGAGCTTTCTGCCCAACAGAGAACAGGCAAGGGACTGATGAGTCCCCAGTGACAAGAGCAGAGGAGCACACCACCTGGTCAGTGATCCGAGAAAGGCAGTTGCTCATGGTGGATGGAGACTGGTAAGGAGAACAAAAAGGATGCAGCCAAGGTGGACCAGTGAAGACACTAGCATTTAATTCCTAATGCACCAGCTTCATCCATAACCCTGCTCCTCAGCCTCTGCTTCACAGAGCAGATGCAAAGCTCTGCCTTGGCTACTTAAGAGTGTATGCAAATTTTAGGAAGGTTTGGTTTACTGTATGATGGACACAAGATGGAGCACAATCTAGCCTTTACTGGCCCACATGCTACAAATGCCATATATTAATACAGTAAAAGTTTTTAAGGCCAGAAGGAACTGGTAGGATATTAGCACCTTGTTTACTTTCTGCAAATACTGCCTATGCAATGTCAGAGTCACCATCAAATGAAGAGTATCTTATTCTTCAGTAAGGATGGTGTCTTTCAGAAAGCAGTCTTGATTTAAAGATTCAAGTAATAAAGAATCTATGTTACTCTAAGCTAAGTTGTTCCCATGTTTAATTACCCCTCACTGCTAGATAATTGTGCCTTAGTTTCAGCATTAATTTACCTGCTTCCACTTTGAAGCACGGGGTCCTGCTATGTGTATGCTTGCCAAATTAGAGAGGCCTCTACCGTCACAGGTCTTCTCCTCATGGACATACTAACAGACTGTTACTGGGTCCCTTAGTCTTCTCCGTGCACTAACGGATTGACATTATTTCATCTTTCACTGGAAGGCAGGTTTTCTGGGCCATGCATTGCTTCTTGGGTCCTTCCTTAACCCTGTCCAGTATTTCAATACAATGTGCAAAGCATGGGTGTCAGAATCGTGGACAAAGCTGAAAGTAGGGGAAAAAAATCTCTCTAAGAAACTCTTTCTGCTCTTCCATGTGCCTCTGCAGCCCACAGTTCACAATAACACATTTGAGTATTAGTAGTGCAGTTATCCCATGAAATTGTATCACCCTTTTTGCAGAAAGCCATTATCATTTGACTGACTTACAAAAATGTTAGCTCTTGGAGGGTTTGATAATGACTTCCTCCACTGTTACATACAGCTGTAGTAAGACCTATTTCTTCTCACTATTCCCTTGCTTACTCATCTAAGAACCAGGTTTGCTCTCCTACCCTACTCAATTGGTTAGGTATCATTGCCCTCAAGTAATTTATGGCATTCAGACCAACACACAGCCCCAAGGCACAAGGAAATGCTTGTCTGATCACTAAAAGACCAAGATACAGCTATATATAATGCCAAGGCCCAAATTTCAGCTGAAATGTAAACCCTCACTGCTTCACCGGCCTTTGGGCCATAATGGACAATAAATCAACTAAAAAACACTACAACATCCTAACTGACAATTATAAACCTACAAAAAAAATAAACAAAACTGTTGTTGTTGTTGTGGTTTTGTTGTTTTTTTTTTTTTTTTTTTTTTGGTTTTTTTTTTTTAAATATTTGTCTTCATATTCTGTACTTTTGCACAAAAACAATGTCCTTCAAAGAAACTACCAGCATCCACTGACTATCACTGGGAAGATGAATGCTTACACCGTAACACACGGGTACCTTCTCTGATGCACACAAGCAAAAAGGGATTGCTGAGGCCTTCTTAGCTGTTTGCTTAAATGGTAAAGTAATTCACATACTGTCTGTGATCTGTCTCATCAGGTTTACGAAGATGCTGATAGGTAATCAGAAATTACTCAAACAGCACTACTGTCAACAGAGGGAAAAAGCCCCCCTCTGGATCACCCTTAATGCACTCACTTCATTTCAGAGAGAAAAAAACTACAGCAAGAATTTTAATGCCCTATTTTGCCTCTTTTGCAATTTAATTTAAAAACAACTTCACAAAACACCAGCTATGTGCAATTTAAATTCTGCAGAAGTCTCACCCACCAGTAATTACTACTGCAGCGTTTAAAATTTTAAAAGAAAACAATCCCAAACCTGAACAAAATCCTATTTTTCAATTAAATTTCTTCCTCCGATTCCTCTCCACATTGCATCATCTCCCAATTACTGTGATTTTGCTGAGTGTGCCAGTTTCTTAAAGACACAGCTATAAAATGTATGGACTAATTGTTGAGCAGAACTGAAGAGCTATTAAAACTGCAATAGTACAGCACTTCCAATGGTAGTCTATTATTTCTACATGATTGGTTTTGTACAGTCCAACTCACGCAGTGAAACTCTTAGATAAATTAACTCCTTCGTTTTGACATAAACATCAAAGGGGGAATTAAAGGAGAATGAACATTATTTTCTGCTGCTATTTTAGACATACTGTTCCTGGAAAGTTACAAATTATTTAAATTAAGAAATCCATTTGCTGTTTTATCAAGTCTGTAATACATAAAATTTGGCTCCAGAATTATCTCATTTTCCCATTTCATGTTTCCCTGCCGTCTACATGGCAGAGCATGTTTACAGAACTTTGTAACTATAATATACAATTCAGTCATTTCTAAACAGCTCTCTAAGAGTAAGTCTGAAATGTACACATTTTAAAGATTACTTAGTGAACACCAAACCCTTTCCCAGCTGTTTTAAATTTTGAATTTCCCAATAAATGAATAACATACTAAAAAAGCAAACAAGATCTGACATTATTTAGTCTAAGTTTCTAAAATGGCATAACATCTGTAGCTAAAAACAATTTTGAATAACTATATTTAACTAGAGCAGTATTCTATTATTCATAGCTCGTTTTCTTTACAGACTAGGGGACTTAATGTGGTATTCAAATGTTTCAAACATTTCTTTTAATTGTTTAGTCCTTCCAATACCCAAACTGCAGCAAAAAGGGGGGAAGGGGGCAGGGACATGGGGGAATCTTCACTCATATCTTGTATATATATTCATGTGACCAACTCATGATCTCAGTTAAGTGCCACAACTGTTCATTAACACACATCACAGCCCCCCAGTCAGCACTGTGAGCTTTGAAATCATGCCAGAAGCAGGGGCTCAACAAATGACACTTTGACCTTTTCACTACTAACTTCAATCTTTATTGAAATCTCTAAGACGTCAGCTCTGTCTCCCTCTTTTACCATCTTTTATCTGCTCCTGAAATACCCAATATTCATTCATTAAATGGAAAAGTTTGCTACATTCTTACATAATGATAGATTTCCCCTTCATTTGCAATTGGCTTGTGAAATGCCTTTGATTAAAAAAAGAGAACGCAACACCCCCTCCCCCTGCCAAACAACTCTAAATTTGGATTGCTCCCTCATTTTCAGGGAAATCAAGCATGCTGCCTAATATTAAAGAATCTCACGGCATCCAGGCAAGTTTAGCTCCATTTTATGTTCCTCTTATTAAATTCCAACTTAGCAACACACAAAATGCTCACCCAGCTCTTTGCTTGCTTCCTTAATTTCACATTTGCATCCTCACATCTTTACCCTGAGCATTTGTGGGGGGATTCTAACTGAATTTTTGCCCAGCAGGATTCCTGTTTCCTACAGAAGGGTCACCAAAATCAGTAGCCCTGTGAAGTAAAACGTAACTAGAGACAAATAAGAAGCTTTGATCTGTTTTTATGGTGCTCAAACATAGATTGTGGAAAGGAGAAAAAACACGCCTTTTTTTTTTTTTTTTTTTGCCTAGTAGTAATTAACTAATTACATGTTAAGACAAAACAAAAATCAGAAAAAGTTCACATGAGTCATTTATGTGTTTTCATTCTTCATAAACTTTCTGGCACACCTTATATGCTTCAGTTCTTGCTTTAAATGAGTAAGTAATGGAAAATATGCACAGTATTTGGAACCAAAGGGAATGACATATTAATTTGACGTTTGCTTTGTGTAACTTTGCCTTTTCCAGATTTAAAATGAAACTTCAAGGAAGCCTAAAACTCACCTGAAACCTCTAATTTATCCCCCCCTTCACCCACGAATTATCTAGAAGGTACAAGCTATTCATGTAAGCGGCACAGTGAAGTATCATCATTAGGTGGCTTAGTTGCCTGGGATACTACTATCAGTCTGACCAGTAGGGAACCTGGGAAGCGTGAGCTCTGAAAGGGGGAAAAGTAAACAAAGTAATGAGTAACAGTTACAGCTCCTTAAAATGTGTACATTAACCTTGGTATTAGGAAACTGTTTGCTTTTTCGAGGCAGCACCCTCTCATTGAAATAATGATAAATATTTTGGAAATTCCATCCAAAGCCAAAATGAAATTGCCCAAGTGCACTCCGGGAGAACAAAGCTTTTTAGTGTACCTTCAAATGAACTCAGGTAAGTTTACAAATGGCCTATACCTAAACGACCATTAACTAAAATTACATTTGTTTTTATTGAAAGACAGCCTCAAGTGCTGACATGTAATATATGACATGTGATACATAATAATATTCTTAAACCAGTTCTGACATAATATCTCCCAAGGCATAATAACCACAAATGACGGCTTTAGTTAAGAACTAGCCAGAAGCAAAATAGATCCATGTAAAAGTAGCTTTAACCATAAATACCTCAACAATATTTTATGTCACTTTGTAAAAAAGTTAAAGGAGTCCCATAATAATTAACAACAAAAACTTCATGTTCTTTACTATTGTATGGTGGTTGTGAAAGGTTATTTCATAGTCCCGCAGCTGCCAATGCTGTAAATTATGCAGGCACCAAGAAGCATTAAGGAGAAATAATAGCAATTTAAACTAAGGCTGACGTAATTCATGATAAACAGTCATTGGAAAATATTACAATGTTGTCTTTTTTTTGAGTGTGTTTAATCAGAAGAATGTGACCATATTCTGACATAAACCACTTCTCTTTTCCATTACATGGGTATGGCAATGGGGGCCCTTCCTACCCTGGCTGCAAAGGTGTCCCCTGCTCCAGGCCACTACCAAGCCCTGGCACCTGGGGGATGCTGCTCTCAAGGCTTGGGACTGAAAGGTCTCCAGAGAAAAAGCTCAAGAATCTGGGCAGGCCTGGTGGTCCAAGGGAGGCACTGAAACCAGGGGAGCAGTCAAACAAGGATTCTCTAATTAAGGCATATCACAAGAATAAAACAGGGCTCCAGAATGAGGGCGTGAATGATGGGCATGGCTCACGTTCATGATGGATGTAGTCTGACTTGCTTTTCATTATAAAGACAAAAAGTGATTTTGATAGCTGAATCATAAAAGGAGACATAGAGTGGAAATCTTACATAGGAGGAATTAGTCACTGATCTCTACAATCATTTAGAGAAGGGACACCAATAAAAGAGACGCGTGTGTAATAGACGACAAAGCCCATGTGATAAGTTACATTTATCAGGCACAGAGGAACAGCTCACTCGCTAACCCTTCATTTGCTGGAACTACACATTCATTCTCTGCCAATATCCGTCTGATAAAACATGCAAACTCCACACAATACCATTATGTATTCACTACGTAATTAGGAATAAAAAAGGCAAAGAAGTTAAAAATGGCAGACTGGAAGCGGGCACGCCACCCGCCACGGGTGTGCACAGAGGGAGGGTATTCACCTCCCACCCTGCGACAGCCCCCACGCCTGGGCTGTTCCAGCAGGGAGGGCACAGCAGGCACCCCACAGCTCACAGCCGTGGCACTTCCTCGAGCAGTTGGGTCACAGCCACGCAGGGTCCCTGCACGCTCACAGAGTAAGCCCCTTTCTCTCCCAGACCACTACCCAAGGGCACGCAAAGAGGCAAGGAGCTGGAGGCAAGTGCCCTCGGCACTGGAGCTGTGCTCTGGCAGTGGTGCTGGCTGGGCAGCCACTGCAGGCTTCTTGGGTAGCAATCCTGCTCCTCTGCACAGGACAGAGGATCAGCACCAGCCCTGGCTGAGAAGGGATGCCAAGGGGCCAGAGGAAATGGGCAGAAGCAGCTTTTTAGGGGCAACGCCTGCCCCTCCGCTCAGCATCTGCTTCCTTCCTGAGGGCACCAGGAGCAAGCAGCCTGGATACAATCAGCACTCTCCATAAAGGAGTTTTGATTATAAAATGAAAAGTAATCTATCTTAATATTTATCCTGGTTACAACTAAGGTTGCTAGTGAAAATGTACCAAAAAAAAAAAAAAGTAGAAGCTAACAGCATTTGTTTCTATTGAAGTTCTTGTAGACAGGAAGGTATTTTATCTTACTTTACCACACATCACTTATGTTCACTTAGCAGCTTGCTGTGAACATTGGGTGAGATTCTGCCCTTGGTTAACTGGTGAAAATCTTGAGTAGGAGCCACTGAAGTAGATCAAGATATTTTGGATTTACGCCACTAAGTGAGACAGAATGTGACCCCTTATCAGTGCCTTTTTGCTTTGAGTATACAAATATTTTATGCATTTCAATGAGTGACAGAATGCAAAACTTGCAAATATTTATTTTTAGATGTATGGGGAAAAAGCAATTAGAGCTAAAAATGTTAAGAATGAAGAAATCACTTAACAGAAGCAATTATGTTGGGCACATAAACAGCTCTGCCTTCAGCCATTTTATATGAATGCTGCAGAGCACACTAGAAAATATCAATTGTTTAAAAAAACTGCAAGTATTTTTTCACAACTGAAAAATCAATCATTATAAACAACATCTGGGGACTATTAATATCTTATTCTGCAGTTGAATTAACAAAAGAAAAAAAGTCTGACCAGAATCCAGAACATTTCCAGATTCACTTTTTCAAGCTAAAAGTTTATGTTTGCAGAGGTGGGGTGGGAGGGCAGAGGAAGTGTACATTTATCTATATTTTATATAGCACTATTATGCATTAATCATTACTTTCCCTCCAGCTATGTCCTGTTTTTGTTTTGAGAGAGTTCAAATTTGAAATGTTTAGCTAAGCCACCCTACCCAGGACCTTGGAAAAGATTTGCATATTTTACAGACTGTTGGAGATGCCACCATAAAGCTCCATCTAAGAAGTATCCAGGCTAATAAAAAGTCTCCATACTCTGCCTATCACATTTCTAAGTCCTTAAAACATTCCAGTCTTAGCAGAGGAGCTCTAACATTGATCTCACTCTAACATCATTTCTGTGTTTAAACAAAGAAGCCTGAAGCATCTACCTGGAAGCTTCAGGGTTTTCTGAATTTCACTGAAATAAAGTATCTTGCAGGTAGCCAAAGTAGTGAATAGCAATAATGCTGGTACTTTAGATCAGCTGAAAAACATTAAAAAAAAAACACCTTTCAGGACTAAGTACAATTTTTTTACTAGAGCTTGTTTAAAAAGAAAAGCCAACTTTGACTCAAACAAATAAAGTCAGTCATTAACAGGAAAACTATTTCATTTAGACTGGAAACATTCATTCTTCTTTTTTTTTTTTTTTTTTTAAAGTCTCATTCCCTGCCAAAGTGTTGTTTTGTTATGTTTTTCCCCTAAACAACTGATTTGATCATTGAGACAGAAACTTCTGTAAACTGAGATGTGTAATGAAAACAAAGACCAAATCTCAGTTATTCCAGGACTAATGGTACCAGTCTGTACCCTGAAGTCATCCTATACACTTTTTCTGGCACATGGCCTATCCATAGCACTGTCCTGCCACGGCTTCCCCGGTCAATGACAGACAGAAGTGAAGTCCTTCTGAACGTGTCGGCTCAGAAACGCTGGTGGCTGGGAGGATGGGTAAGACACTCCTCACCCACCACCACTCCATGCCAGCCCTGAAAGAGAGAGAAGCTTCCTTCTGCACTGTTTTACAGAGAGATACAAGTTGTTTAAAATTTTGGGGTTTGTTTTAGTTTTCAGGGAGATGATTTTTTCCCAATACAAATAATATACTGGGGTTTTTTTTTGGGGGGGGGGGGGGGGGGGGGG
>JANVCC010000057.1:13308243-13399061 GCA_025345505.1 Todiramphus chloris collaris
GGGGGGGGGGGGGAAGCAGAAAGGAGGAAAGTGGGGACTGCAATGTCTTTTAAACATGTAGGTTTTTTTCCACTGAGCAGTGTCCCTCTGCATTGCTCGTGTAATGGTAAAACTAAGAAGTTTAATTTTTCAGAGAAAAATTATATTAATACCACAGGAAGATGTAGTTGTCTCACTTTCTGGTATTAAATGTTTTATAAAAAATTGTCCTTTACACACAAAAATAAAACTTCTACTGTTATTTTGGGGGTGAACAAGTGTTTACACTACCCCAGGGCCTAAACAGTTTGTTTAATGGCATATTGGACCCATCACGCTATAAAAATAATCCCAAATGATTTAAAATTTACCAAATAGATTTTAAAAATTGAGAAGCAGTAAGGTGTTCAGTTTCCTCTCATAGTCCTGTTTATAGAAAAAGCAAACTCATGCTCACAAAATGAAAAAGAGCCTTCTGCTTCATCTTTAGCAGGCAGGATTTACAATATTTATCCAGCAAAGCACCATGACAAATCCTTCTGTGCAAGATTTTCAACTGGCAAAGCTAATGGAGCTGCAGAAATCCACCACCACCCAAACACCTGACCCTCCTGCGTCTAAGAGGTGCATCTGTGCCTGCCACCCTGAGTCCCCAGGCTGGAGAAGGTGGAGGTGATGGACAGATCTACACGCTCCCTTTCTGCCGGGGCCCACACGCGCTTGGCAACGCAGCCCACAGCTGGGCTGCCAAAAGATCGACGCTCGCCAATGAGCCCTTGAAGTCACTCCTTGAGGTGGGGCAGACGCGAGTCTGGTAGAAGACCAAGTCACCTTCTTCGGACAAGCAAATGCAGAGGACTTGTGCTGCTCTACCAAAAAACTGCACCCTGGTTTCTGCCCAGTGCTCCTCTGACACACCTCCGGGGCACTGTGCGGGCAGCTCTGCCTCCAGCCTGATCTCTTCAGTCTATAATGAAAACTACTTGGATCTCTGGTTTTTTTATGCCTTCTCCTTTGCAGCATACGTGAGTTCACAGCAAATGCCAGTAAAATATATGCATTTACAAAAGTTATTCAATAACAGTAAACCCAGAGGCTGATAAATGAAAAAGATTTTGAAAAATGTGTTTACCAATGACATTGAGTTGAAGAGAAATTAATTGTTCAGCTGGCACACATTATTTTTATTTTAAAGGAGCAGGGGAATGAGGAAATAGGGTTTTGTGGTTTTCCACGTGTCAATTAATAGGAGCAGTTAGATAAAGGAATGTGTAGGTTAACTCTAGTCTGTGCAGAGAACTAAAATGATGATCCTGTTTGCTCACCCTGCTGCATCCAACCGGTCCCTCTCTTGGGAAGCAGGGGCTGCAGCAGGGCTGCTGCTGCCACTGCTGCTCACGCCCAGTCAGAGGTCTCCCTGTGTCTCTCGCCCAGGGCCACCTGCAAGCCTGCGGAGCTTGGTGGCACTGCCAGGCAGGGATCAAGCCTCTGTGCTTCAGTTGGACTGTGGGCAACAATCCACCCTCCTGTGCAGGTTTCAAATTCTCAGATTTCTTGCTCCTAGACAGCAACATCAGCACTCCATTATCCACCTGGACTGTTTCATGCTGGTGAGGACCTCTAATTGCTCTTACTTCAGGAGAGGAAGAGGTATACATTCTAACTGTGGTCATACTCATGAACTTGGGCTAGCAAGACATCCAAGCATGGCTTATGTCTTCCGCTTTCTGAACAAAAGCAAGCTCTTGAGCCTATTAGCATTCTGGAGGGGAACCCTCCAAGGCAGTCAGATTAACTAATCAGTAGTTATATCAATAAGAATGGGAGCAGGAGGCTTCCCACTCACAGCAGTCTTTCCTCTGTAAATGGAAAGCAAGTCATTCTCTGTCAAGTTGCAAAGAAATAGATGCAAATGTTTGAGCTTTCCAGCTGCTGAGCCAATTCCTCATCAGCCTGCTTCTCCAGAGGCCTCCTTGATGGGACGTCGTGGTCACACTGAACTGAGTTACAGGAGAATCAGAAAAGGACTCTGTGAGAAAATGAGTCCTGAACAGTCGTGCCCAGAAGACCTGGGCACATGCCATACGGTAGTGCCCGTGTAGGACAGAGGCAGACACAGGAAGCTGCAGTGTCAGCAGCAGGTCCTGGTTCTGGCAGCTCAGGCTGAAGCTTACCACAGCCTAACCCTTGCAGAAACTCCGTGGAAATACAGAGGCCATCCACAGTGGACTTCCTGAAGCATCAAAGCATCTCTTCCATCCATGTCTGTGGGAGCTCACAGAGAGCATCTACATACCTCTTTTACTTAGAAAAGTCCCACAACAACAACAATAAATTACTTGACTTTTCTTCCCCGTTTTCTGCTTTTTTTAGTTTTGTTAAACCCAACCGAATGGGGAAGCAAGGGGGTGGGGAGTATGGAAAGAGTCAGAGCTGAACAAAATGATGTTATTATAAATGTATTAAAAATTACAGAATAGTTCCTGGAAAAATATTTCTGTTAAAACTGTCTAACAAGTGCAACAGCTCACACAATTAGGTGAATGGGGCTCTTTAAAAGGTGTTTCTGGTGTCTCACTTGTGACACGCTGTCTGTTGCAGTCCTCCAACCTGCAGAGAATGTGTAACACCTTCCCCATCAGTAGTAACATTCCTGAAGAAGACCTGGCATCTGCATCAGAAGGCAGTGCTTCCCATGTACAACATTAGTAGACTGTATTTCCCAAAGGCTGTACTGTCTTTAGAGTCTGCGGAATTTCAGGTGATGAGGAAATACATACATTCCTATCTTGTTCCTCTGCACACTTCTTTCATTCTCAAGGTAAGAAATAGCCAAGCCCTTCAAATGAAATGTGTCTGGATCTCCTTATAGACACCTTTTAAGAATTTTAGTCACATTTCCGTAATCTGGTCTCCCCTCAGATTTGACTGATAAACACCAGTGCCTCAGAGTAATCCATTTATCTACTGTACCACCCTGTCTCTGTTTAGTTTTAGCAGTCATCACTTTCCACATGTGACATCAATCTACATGATATCAATGTAAACTGTTTGTATAACAAAGTGTTGTACATTTTATTGTCCTGCCAGCAGAGAAAAGGACAAAATAGGACTTTGCTTGTTGCTTTCAACAAAGGTAGTATAATTGACACCATACATTTTGCAAGACAGAAACGGAACCAAACGTTGTTCAGGGTTTTTTTCCCAGCACAGCAGGACTCGCAAATTTTACCACATCATTATTTTCGTAAGAAATATTTTTAAAGAGCATTATTTTATTGTTTTTATAGGCATTTAAAAAAAATCTGCTTCTTAAACCAAAGTAAATATTAAATACATATTATTAATTTCTATAGCTAAGAATTCTGTGGCTCTGGTTTGATAATGAGATAATTGCCTTGCAAAGGTCAAGAGAATGGCATAGTTAGCTTTGAGAAACTGAACAAAGCACTTGCTATGGTTCACTAAGCGTAGTTTCTGCATCAATCCACATCTCTTTGATTCATCTATTACTAATATTCCATGATACACTTACATTATGGATCCAACTATTTCAACAAACCTGTAATCAAGGAATGACCCTGAATAAAATACTCCACAGAAAGCAGATGGTATGCTCATCAAACACCTTCAAGCCTGAAATAACCTTTCCATATAAGAAGGATAGTCAATTAAAACTGAACTTTATATTCCAAGCTGGAGCTCAGAGTAAATAAAAATCAACATGATACTATTGTGTTATTGGACCAAACTTCCAGGGCAATTCATTCATTTTTTTTCACCACCCCCAATGCCTAAGAGCAACCAACACTTTTATTCATAGTTCACTCAAAGCCTGTAATGTTTTGTGTGAGTGTGAGCAGACTTGACAGTTTGGGCCTGATCCTGCAAAACCTTGACATTGCAAAATTAGAACTATTCACAGCGGTAATGTGCTTCAGTGATGACTCCATGTGAGGAAGGAAGGATCTCTCTTGCCTGTTGGGAGCTGATCGGTGCAGCAGCCAAGGAGCAGTCCTGCACTACCTCACAAAATTCCCCAGTGACACTGGTTGGAATGGTATTTCTCTGCCGACAAAACAAGTCCTGGACTGGGTGCCAAGCTCAAAGCTAGTATGCTAGAGTCAGGAAAAAGGAGACAATTCTCCCATCGCAGGCATTGCTGAAACCCTTCCCTCCCACTGCTGTTATGATATGTTAAATGCATAACCAGAAATTCTCTGAGAGACTACGAGAGCTGCCTTGCAGAGATGTAGGGGTCTTGCACAGCAAAGGTGTACCCACCACTATGCACATGGACTTGGCTAGCATTAGCCACAGTGCTCATCCAGCTGCTGATACAGGTAATAAAATTTAATCCTCACAGCATAGGTACACTGCCAAAGAAATTCCACTGGACCCGTTACTGGAGTACATCCTCAGCGTGTACACAACATGCATTCTGCCACGCATTCAGCAGCACATCACTGCCCTTGGGTTGATCTGACACACACGTACATAAAAGGTGTATGGCAGCTCTAAGGAGTCAAATCTTGCAGCCCTCTCTCCCAGCTGTAAGGGGCTGCATACTCCTCTGGAATACTCTGCAGAGTATTCTCTACACCCTTTGAATTAAGAGGTCACCTCCCAGAAGTGCCTCTGCACTTGTAAAATCAAACTCCTAAGACTGGCAAAGCCCCTCTGAAGAAGCCCACTTTCCAGGAAGGCCAGAGACACACTGGCTAGATCTGGCATTTGATCAGGGCCCTGTGAGCATACACACAGTTCACGAGCGCTCCGCAACAGCAATGGGACACACTCTCCTACGTTGCTTTTGGTAGTATATTGCACCATCAAAGACTTAAAAAACCAACCCTACCAAACATGCTTTCTAAAGCTCTCGGAAGGACACAGGGTATAGAACGGTTCAGGTACACCATTAAATGATCCTATGATACATCTCCAGTCCAGACAAGCGATCCTTTTACTCATACTGAGTGACTGTGCTAAACACTCTACCCATCCAAGTTTATCTTTCATTGTGATAAACTCAAGTTGCAATAGCAACAGCACTAGTGCCTAGAAGCCTTCAGTCTCACAGAGGAAAGAGAGCATTTCATACTTAACATTTTGAACATTTCAAACAGCATCGGTTCACTTCGAAGTAATCACAACTACCCCTTGGAAATCAGTGAACACTTAAAAAGAAAAATGTCTTTGCTTGTGAGGAAAAGAAAATAGCTGTAATGTGACTTACCAAACTCATCACATATACTTTCATTTTCTATTAGAGTAGGATGATCAAATGTATCACGACAGTAGAAGATCTGGGGGTTCTTGCTTGTTACTGCAATGCCTCCCAAGGCTAAAACAAACTGGTCTGTTAGTATTGAAGGCGGCTTGTCCTGAAGGCGCTTTAACATGGAACGATAGCGACAGTACTGTGGGTAGCTGAGAATTAGTAGGTTTGAATCTTCATCATCCTCACCTAGAAGAAGAAAAGAAAAAAAAGACTCTTAGCATGTCAGAAAAATACAGAACAAGAGCTGTAGATCAAACATCTCAGAAAACCCATAGCCCACTGCTTCAGTCTTTTCTCAAGACCTATCTTCTCTAGCGTAGAGGTTTTTGAAAGAAAGTTTTAAACCAGAAACTTTAAAAAAGTTTCTGTTTTTTCTCTTCAGTTCTCCCATGCCTTACCCACCAGGACTCTAGCTGGATGAGTAAGAAGACACCACTATGCAGAAACTGGCCAAGAGCCTGAATCAAAGTGTTCTCCATACTTTGCCAACTTGGCTGCCTTGACAGAAATATTACCTGTCATTTTTACTCAGTGCCCTATACAGCCTAACTGAACTCACGTTTACACCACCTAATGTCTTTTAAAAATAATAATAAACAAGCCCCAAAGCACAGAGATATTAATTCTCCTTTGAACTGTCTCATACTGGGCAACAACCAAAGGGCCCCTGGACCAGGGAGGTGGGCTGACCTGGCTTGATCACTGATGCTAAGCTACCTCAACAGGTGGAAACAACTTTCCTCACATTAACTGCAAATGCAGCAGGACTCAATAAAACACCTACAGAGAATAACAAACAAATGAATTTTCAAACAGCTCATTCTGTTGAAATGTGGTCTCTAAATATACAGCAATCTAGAGCTCAGACCTTTCTATTTCCTCAGGTTTTAGATGATATTAGGCATAAAGGCGGCAGATTTTGAAATATCACAATCAAGTTTCATCATATGATAACCAGCAGGAAACCTAACAGCAAAAAAACCCAACCAGAGATGCAAACATGAGAAATTATTCATTTGCAGGTACGCAGCCAGTACTTAACAGCGCTCATTTTTATGCTCATTTATCTCGTCAGGTGGGGTAGCTGAAGGTGGCTTTCCATGCATGCCAATGAAGACAAAGCAAGAGCACTCACTTTACGTTTTCTGACATAGCCTGATTACTGAATAACTCAGCTATTTTTTTCTGTCAGAGACAAAAGATCTACTATTTAATTCCTTTACTGATACTGAAATAATCTTTTTCACTCTTAAAGTAAGAATCACTTCAGATATTGAAAGAAATGTCAGATCAGTTCTCCCCAACTAAACACGATGGCACTACTCAAGTCGATTCACTTGAGGCAATGGAAATGTTGACACATAAAGGGCTAAATTTTAAGAAGTCTCTGGAAGCAGATTTATCACCTAGAATGTCATCACTGCAGATGAATGCAATGCTGAAAAAAAAATAAAAATCAACACGGCAGACGGACTCAGCAAATCCTGGTTTTACAAGCACAGCTCCTGAAAGGCATCACTTTTAAAAACCCAGAACTTTCCCTGCTACCATGATGTAGGTGGGGGGACCAAACGATGTCTGCGAAAAAGGAAGAGTAGTATGTTTGGGTCAGCAGCACTGACATTACTTTTCTAAGAAAATAGAATTTATGGCCCTAAAACCTCTTTTGGTCAATAAGGATGTGGTCATGCTTCCCTTTGTTTTCCACAAGTGAGTATCCCATAAGCCCACACAACAGCACGAAGGAGCCATTTGCTCCCGGGAATAAGGCGCTTTCTTCTTTATTAGCAAACTATAAAAATCAGATCAGGAAAGCCGTTGTAGGAATGAACAAGCACACGATCCATCCTTTAGCTCCTTCGAGGGTTTCATATATGCCTGTCTGACAGTTATCACTCCTTTATACTTTTGGTGAGCTGAATCTGTTGATCTGACAGCACTTTTCTTATGTCAGGATGTGGTCAGCTTTTTAAACAGGGTGTATATAAATGTATGTCCCATGTGCCTTTGTTGTAAACCATTAGTTTCTAGACAAATGTGCTGTAAGTCCCTGCACAGAATTACACAAACTTTCTACTCCTGACAGCTGACGACTTAACTCAAACCCCTGGCATAAATTAAAATCAAGTCATTTTTCACAGGCTCACTTTTATACATGCTTTTGCAACTCCAATGAATGCTTTATAATGCATTTGCTTCCTTTCCTCATTCACTCCAGGTTCAACAGATAAATCTAAGAATGAATAAAGGCTGAATAAACTGAAGATTTGTTTAGTGAAAGACAAACAGAGTGCTCCTGGAACAAAGACTTTTTTCTCCCAACCACGCCCACATCAGAAAAGAGAAATCAAAGTAGACCAAACCCTAATAAAATGCAAGCCCAAAGAAGAACTCTTGTTTTTTTTCTTCTAGCAAAATCTAGCATGTGCTGTTTAATGGCGGGCTTAGTGTACATTGCTGAATATTTTTCATAAATGTGATCAGAGTTTAGTCTCAGATCAAATGTGAATCACCATCCATTAAAATCAAGAAAACCAACATAATTTCTAAAAGCATTTAACTGAGATCTTAGAAAACCAAGATGCTGTATTTCTGAATCTCATTTTAGATTCAAGAGAGAGAACATGGTAAAAGATAATACCTACAGTACACCGCTTGTAAGGCTCAACTGAAATTACTCTAATCCCATGCTTATATCATAATTGCATGTTTTAATAACCCACTCCAATGTCAATTTTTCATTTATTTATATATTTCAGAGCTGAAAACAGAGAAACTGTAATTAGGAGGCAAGGTTCCACCCCTGTCTTCCGAGCGCTGCCTATATATGCATAGCTGTAATCCAACAGCTCCCTTTGTGAGGGGTAAAGAGAGCTGGGATTTGGCACAGCCTGGCATTTATGTTGGATTACATGTTCTTCAAGTTGTCTTTGTAAGTAAGAGATGCATGAAATGCCAAACACAATGAATCTATCCAAGAACTGACTTTTCAAATCAGCACAACCATTTTTAATATGTAATGCAAGACAATTAAAAGCCCCAAAAGAAAAAAAAAAAAAAAGGAAAAAGCTTGCTAAAGCACAAATTCCTAACAAATCCATCTAGAGCCAGAACTATTTACAGAGAGAACAGAGAAATACAAAATTGTAACTCCCTTTTTGTTTGCTTGTTTCAGAAACATCAGCCTATAATGTTATTGCTAACTGCCATAATCTACTCTCAACATCAGTAAGCATTTTTTTTCTTTAAAAAGACCTTCACACCAGGATTTTATAGAGCTTGATGGAAAAACTATGCATGTTCCTTCCTGTACCTAATTACCTCAACTGCAAAAGCTGCCAAGTATTTTGCCCTTTAGTTCTTTTAATCGTATTAGTGCAAATGCATTTCGATGCCAACAGAAACAAACATTTAAAGATTTTTGCTTAAAAGATTCCAAATATGTACGAGGCTGGTGCTAGGAAAGCACACTCCACTTCTTCCCAGAAAGCACAGAGTTATTTCTGAAGAAGAAATATGAATTTGTGCCTCTTGTAAGACTAAATGTCTAGTTTCGACCCAATTTAAGTAAAATAATGTCAATATGAACTGCTCTCACAATGATTTATGCTACCTTCTGTTACTTTATTACATTAGACATTCCTTTCTCTAAGCTTTATACTTTTCACTGCGCTCCTAGCAACCACATAAAGGCTGAGCACCAACTTTACGTGCCTGGCACCCTTCCAGGCTCGACTGTTATTGATAATTATATTGAAGTTTCAATTTAATTGCTACTCTGTTGTGACACTGAATATTTTTTGCAATTAGGCATTTCCCATTTTCTGTCCATTCATTTTTTGTATTACTAAGAAGGATTTTTTTATCCCCCAGAAAACATAAGCAGAACAATGATGCAGATAAGGGTATGTACATCTGTTACTATCATTATCAACACAGCAATGTGAAGGGAAGAAAAGAAAATTTAAAAGAAAAAGAAAATTGTGAATATAATTTCTCGGAAGGTAATTTTCTTTTCAGTTTAAGTGCTCTTATTCTTCTTACAGTTACTCAATGATTTCCTGTTCTAATTACAAGACATTATGCAGAAAGTCATTTTTAAAAAGGAAATGTACTAGAGCGGGAGGCTAAATAGCATCACTTGCTTGGTATGGCTTGAAATTACAAACTTTTGTATCTCTTTTATCAATTCTCTGCTCTATCTTTGTGCAATATATCCTACCACAAATCTACCATTTCTTCGGAGACAGTTAACACAAATGTATAGATCAAAGAGGAAAACACACTTGCAGTTAAACTGCAGGCAAAAGAAAAAAAGGGAAAAAAAAAAAATCTTTTTTTCCTCCTCACTGTAGCTGGTAAATTGGAGGCAAGCCAAGCCTAGGAGTGGAAAATATTAAAAAGGAAAAAAAAAAAAAGAAAGCGAGAAGAAAGCTTGATTAAAAAGCAAGAGACGAGATATTCAGTACTAAATCTAAATGAATAAGCCACAAACTATTTCATAAAAACATACTGTGACGTAAATTACACATCAGTATTGCACTGTTGTGGTTATTTTGAGAAATGGCTTGTACTGTAAGTCAGCTGGTAAAACCCCACCCTTAATGATTTTGTAATTCTCCGTACAGCAATCAAGTGGAGCAGTCATGAAATTGCCAAGAAGGAAAGCAGACAGAGCTGTAGAGAGTTTGTAATAAAAAGATAATGTACTTTTAACATAACAGAAGTAGAAGATTGGTTTTATTAACTAAAAAAACTACTTAAAAGGTCCCAGGCTTGCCATTTGTTTTGATAAATGTTAACACAGACCTTCATAAGATAAGCAATGGAAGTATCAGGGGAACCAGATAAAATGGGACAATACTTTGGTGTCTGAGTAGCAAACTGAGCAAGGGAGTTGTTTGGAATATGGAGTGAAAATGAAGGCAGTTGTGGGGCTCTGTCCATCAGGCTCCTCTCCCACACCACGTCCTCACTATTCTGCCTTCTTTCATTAGCCTCAGTTACTAAGGGGGTCTCCCAGAGGATGCATGTATCAGAATTAGTTTATCATTGCTTGTATGCATGGCTTTGGCCATATCATCAGTATGTAGCACACACAGAGGTAATGGAGCATGCATCTGGATGTCCAGAGGGACTGGAACCAGTGAGGGTTGGCCATGCTGAATGAACACGGCTGTGACTCCAAGATGGGATGCCTCTTGACTGTGGCAGGGCAGTGCTCAGCTGCCCTCCCAATACCCTCAGCAACCCACTGGAGCACAAATGATGTGACTCATTTCATCTAATAATGCAGTTTTAGTTTATGACAGTTGTGCAGATCCCTCTGTAGTCAAGAGTGATTTCCTTCCAACCTGTCATTCTGCAAGACACAGATCAACTCGCTCTCTGGAGCTACTACTCCCTCATCAGACAACTAGCTTAATCTAGAGGCTTAACTTGCAGATCAAATTGAGTGAGTGAAATGAATTCCACCTAAGTGACAAAGCAGTCTGCCCTATGCCAAAGCAATGGTCCAAGTGCATGCCAAAATATCCCCTCCTGGCTGATACATCTGCCTTCAAAATAAAAAAAGGTTGATCTCATCTGTGGCAATGGACTTTGGCTCTTCCAGATCTTAAGATAAGATCCAGTTCTCCTTTCCTTGTTCTTCTACTCCCTTGACAAGGACTTTCTGCACTACAGGCACGAGAACACAGGTGTAGATGGCAGAGACACGCATAGATGACCCTTCCAAACCAATGACTGCAGGGCAGACAGGCTCTGCACATCTCAAAGCTGCCTGTTCTAATAACAACCTGAAGCCAGATAGTACAGCTTCCCAGCAGACAGAAAAGAACTTGTTACACAACAGTTATGTCTGGCTCCTTGCTTGACCACTTCTCACACCAAATCCTCTGCACAGACACAAGGCTAACAATCCCAGCAGGAACCAGCGTCCCTTTGCACCAGGCTGCTGTGATCTAGAGGCAGCAGCTGAGGAGTCCAGGTAGCTGCATCACCACCAAGAAAGGACTTCTGCATGCTCTAGCACACCAATCCGCAGTCTCTCCGGTGATTAGGGAAGACTTATCAAATACAGCTCTTTCAACCCACCCTGCCTTTTCATTCCCACAGTCTTTGTTCGCTCTAGTAATACCACTTGGCTGGCTAATTAATCACAAGACCTAAAAATATTAATCTAAGAATCGTATTTCTCTCACAGATAAATGCACATACAGTAATGATGTAGCCCTGTGAGGTGGGACAGGAAATCTGTGGCTTTGGGTTTAAATAAATTTGGGTAAATTATTGGCACAACAGGGATACCGTTTTGTTGGCAGGACCCATGCTACTCATCCTTGCTTTGAGAACCCCCCTCTATTTTAATGCTAATGCAATCAAGAACAAAGGCAACGTGTTGCAGGATATGGAACGCAGTGATTACATTTACGTTTACCAGATAATGATGATGTTATCAAGTTCCCTGTAATTCCTAAGTGGACGTCTGCCTGCCTGATTTTGCTTTTAAATTGATCAAAATGTAAAAGTCATTTCTGACAATATACAGAATAAAGTGTGCAGCCTTTCTGCATGTATCAGATATTTCCTCCCTTATAAGGAGGAGACAGAGCTAATTCTCAGAATTTCGTGCCACTTCCCCACCCTCCGTTTTCTGTCACAGTGCCAGCAGAGCATCAGCCGTTCAAAGAATTCCTAAGATGAGTTTAACATTTGAAAGAAAGAGGTTAGTTACAAATCTACTTGAGATTGAAACTACTGTTCAACCCAACAGCAATACAGTCATTAAAAAAAAAAAAAAAGAAAAAAAGAAAAAAGCACCATCTAATAAACACATAAAGTATTTGGTTGAAGAACGTTTTACAGTTGGTGATTTGGATCTGAGTTGTTCTAAACCTACTTAGTTCGGACAAAACCAACTATGTTGATCAATGACTGACAGGATGTCCATATATATTTATCTCATTAAATCACTCTGAATTCAAATAATAAATCCAATTCTTGAAGACGACGGAAGAAATTTAATACTGAAAAAGTTTCCATCCTTTTTCAGACCTTAATCCAATGCTCAGCTCCTCATAACTGCAGCTCCTACCCTGTGCTCCCAGGACCCTCCTGCACCTTAGGAAGCAGGTTTATGAGGTGTTTCTAGACTCAAAAGAGAGTGACTGACAATCGTCATTTCCAGCTTTTATGCAGCCCTTCCATCCACAGGCCTCAAACTGCTTTATGGAGAAGGGTAAAAATTATTATCCCCATTACAGAGAGAGAGAAACTGAGACAGGGAGAGCTTAAAGGATTTATTCTGGAGCATCAAGAAACTTAGAGAGCAAGGAAGAGAGCAAACAGGCCAGTCAGAAATCCTTGCTGTGGGGATTTCTGGGTAAGTGAGAATTTCCCATGTTTTCTTGAAAGGGAAGCGGCTGTCTCTGGCCACCTGAGCCAGACTCCCTGCCTCTACCAAAGACTGGGATGGGCCAGGCAGGAGCTCCCTTTTGAGGCTTCTCTTCTACCACAGGTGTTTTCCCTGTCCCAGACACTCCTAGTCACTCCTTTTCATTTAGCTGCTGCCCAGCTGGGATTATCTTTCCCCTTCGTAGAGGGTTTGCAAAGCGGTTGCTCGCCTCCTGCCGAGCGGCAGGTGACTGCCGTGATGGTGCTGGAGGAGCACGAGAAAACCGAGCTGATGCTGGGGAAGCAGCCAAGTTCAGAGCTAGGCTGTGAGAACATCTCCCTGTCTCACAAAATTTCCTTCTCTCCTCACTCCTCAGGTCATAGGCATGGGCCAGCCCACGTCCAAACAGCCACGGATGGCTACAGAAAACCACTTGGATATAAAAGGTTTTTAAACTGCCCTATTAGCTTTCTAAAGCAGATGGAGATGGGGGAAGGGGGGAGATTGATTGTAGAAGGCAGCACATGCTGCCTGTCCTCTTGAATGTTCTGGGTCATGTGGACCATTCAGGTTGGATGTGCATCAGCTTTAAAACAAGTATTTATCCTGGTTGTCGTGGTTACTGATAAGCAGCTTCAATTCTGCTGATAACAAAAAGAAGAAAGAAAAAGAGGAGGGGGGCTGAAAACATAATTTGGTAATAGGACAAAGCCAAAAACAGGAATTAAATCACATTAAACAAGCCAATTGTACTGTAAATGGCTCTGCCTCTGTATTTGCTTTTAAAACATCTAAAGCTCTAACATGGCAGCTGCTTCAGTTTTAACAAACAAACAGTAAAAATCCTTTTTAATAACGAAAGGAAATAATGATATACTTTGCTTTAGCTGAATTCAAACATAATTTAATTTTTCCTGAGGTGAGATTTGCACAGGGAACAATCAGATAATAAGTGTTATCATCCTCATAGACAAAACTGAACCAGCACTTTGCAATTCAAAGTGCTATTTAATGCACCGTTTTCAGCAATCTCTGAACACCATCCAAAATACCACTGAACTACGCTTCAGTACTTACACATAAAGCCCGATCCATCCTGCAAATACTTAAGCATGGCAGTTATGCTACAAACACAAGTACTTCCACTGCTACTGTGGCTGGAGTTACAAATTCCCTAAAGCACCTTCATGAAGAGGTCACATCCAGTCATTTTTCCTACAATACCTTCTCATCATCTTATTATTATTATTATTATTACTATGATTATGTGTCTTGGTCTGCCTTACTTCTGCAGTGTAGCACTGCACAGGAGAATTACTGGAGAATTAACAACTCTGCTCCTGCAGAGAAACAGACAACTAGAGCCACTGGCAAGCATGGGGCACATATTTTTACAGTGTTGACAACTAAATGCTGGAACAATGAACTCAAGGATGTAACAGGTTCCCCATTCCAGTGCTCGAGACTGAAACTTTTATTCTCCTGAAGATATTCTCTGGTCCAATGAGTTTTAAATTTGTGGTCTGGTATTTGTTCTCCGTGATGAAGAGGTCCATGATGAATCCATACTTGCTTGGGAAAATTTTAAGGCATGAAAAACTGAAAAAATAACGGAACGCCACTTGGAGTTAAACTGAGTTACTGGGCGTAACATCAGAGTAACTGGGTCTCCTGTTGTCTCCTCTCTCCTTCAGCTCCACGCACCATTTAAGCACACATGAGAGTGAAGCATACACAGCCTTACTTATAAGGGACTGTTACACCACCTCTTCCACACGGCAGAATCAACCGCCTGCATTTTCCATTGCCCCCAAAAGTATGAGTCAAAAGCTTTATCGTGGTGTTCACACGAGGCCCTTTCACTATCATTCTGAAAAATTCGGAGGAACTGTGCCCTCCTCAAAATAGCAGTGGCAGAAGCTGCCGGCCCCAGAGCTGCGACACGAGGGGTAAAGGGTGGAAATGGTCCAGTGATTTAAACAGTCAAGCTCTGCTTTTGACATTTATGCCCTCTTTGCAACCCTTAATGAAGTAACAACACTTAATTCTTGCAGGGTATTTAGCAGACATAAAACCTGCATTATCTACTATTTACAATTTAGTACACACAAGCAGTATCTGGCTCCGTATAAAAGCACACAAGCTCACTGTAACCCTCCGCTCCCTAACCATACTGCTGATTTCTTTGACACATGGAGAAGTGAGAATAATTACATTTTACCGAGTGCGTCTCATTACACTGATTTAAGGAAGATTTCTGGAGCTGCAAAAATATGCTTTTCAATTTCATTTGTTTCTAGCAATTCACTCTGAAGATGGTTAGTAAAACCTTCAGAAATCATCATCTGTATGGACAAAAATTGTACCCATCTCATGTGGACATTTGACAGAGGGATAATAGGTCTAGAAACACCACAGTCAGACATTGCTTTTCTATTTAATGTTTCCTTCTGTGCCAAACATAATATAACAGACAAGTGTTAGAGAGACATGCAGGGGGGAGCCTGAATAGCAAGCTTTAAAAGAGGTCCTTAATAGAGAAGCTGTATGCTTAGTCTTCAACAATATTCAGTGGCAATTTATTTGCAGCCATTTTCTCATGTAACCTTTCACATGGGAGCAGGTAAGATAGAGCACAAGACAATTTGTCAACTGCCAGATAGGAACAAAAGAAACAATTTTTAATAAGCTTCAGCAGCCCCTTC
Organism: Todiramphus chloris collaris; assembly: GCA_025345505.1. Classification (NCBI taxonomy): domain Eukaryota; kingdom Metazoa; phylum Chordata; class Aves; order Coraciiformes; family Alcedinidae; genus Todiramphus; species Todiramphus chloris. The sequence continues at coordinate 13,323,605 of JANVCC010000057.1, forward strand.
TATTTGTTTTGCAACATGTTGATAACTTTTTTGGAAGCCAATCAAAGACAAGAAGAGAAAAAGAAGTCAAGCTGGGAAACAAAACCCACAGTTAAAGAATTTTACAGATAAACTTGTGTTATCATCTGCAACATAATAATGCTTAAATCCAGGAGTGACACAGAATTTGAATTAGCATGATGTCATTTCTTCAAAATAAAGCCCAACAAATTCCAACTACAAAAATGCTATCACCATATTCCCCCCCCCCCCCCGAATTTGTTGTTCTTCAGCAAGTCGGGGACATGCCTGTTCCCCAAAGCAACCTTACTGTCGCTCCAGTGACAAGGTGAAACTCATCATGAGGACTATCATGGGGAAAGGCCAGCTGGGAGTTGCCAAACCAGCCACCGACTCAGTTCCCTCACACCACACTCCCTCAGCTACTCAGGGAGTCTCACCTCCTAACTCTACTTCTTAAGTTGCACCAGATAACCCCCAAATTGTTGCTTGGCAAAACAAACTGAATGCAGCTTCAATAGCTGTTACAAGTCTGTGGTTGCTCATTTAATCCAATTCTGCATCACAACAAAGTAGACTCACGCTGAAGAGGAGTAAGAGGAAGAAAGAGTAAAGGATAAAGGAGCTAGTCTATTCCCCTATCTAGGGTACAAGGACCAAAAACTAAGCGGCATGCAGGACAAGACAAATAAACCAACCGTGCTGAAGTTCAGCAGTGCCAGAGCCTTCCTGTGTGACCAGTCATATCACTAAGTCATCCTGTGGCACAGCCTCATTTCTGTGGAAAATGACTTGGGCACAGGCATGTGAGAGCTTGTGGGCCAGTTGCTTCTGATCCCTTCCCCTTCCTGCAGGTGTAAGAAGAGCCTCCTTGAAATGGTATTGGCCAATACACGTGCCAAAACGTTTTCTGCAGGGCTAAGGTTCAATCGTTGGACCAAATGTTCATGTGAGCCCTCAGTCCCATTTCTAAGGGAAGCGTCTTCTGGCGCTGAAGAAAAGTCAGTGCCCAAACAAGGAGGCATCAAAATCCCAGCAACATACACTGAAAAACCTGATGAAGTGTTAAGCTATTTCATTAACATTATTAAAACATAGAAAATTCCCCTGGAAAATTTCACACAGGCTTTCCCATCTTGTTGCACATTACTCATGGCCTTAGAGACGTGTGAGGAGCAAATGGAGAGAAATCAAGCGTCTCTGCAGTCAATCTGGACTGTGTCCTAGTCTCACTGGTAGAAAGACCAGGCTTGTGGGCTTCAGGGAGAACAGGGCTGGGTCCTTTGAACTAGATTATTATCGCATCTATAAGAGACATATGAAAGTATATGGTGAAATAAGATGCACCAGAGAACAAAAGGAGGTGCTGCTCAGATGACAACCCTTCTCATTATGATAAGATGCCCAGCCTTCAGCAGACACACACCTCTAGACTTCAGTATCCTATCCCCAAAATTATATTTTGCTTTCTAAGGACTTTGCACAGGGGTCTGTTACCCGGTGAAGGGAAAGAATATAAGCATTTGCTCTTCAAGAAAGAAGATCTGCCCCTTGGATAAGAAAGGGCTCCCTGCAATGACAATCTACCAGCCCAGACCCACACTCTGCCTAAGAACCACTACAGCACTTCTGCTTCTCCTCTGTAGGACCAGGAAACCATTCTTCTGTGAATCTGCCCAAGAGGGCCTGGCAGAGCGCTGTCAATCTTCCAGAAAACACCAGGCAGCTTGTGCTCAGCTCCTAGTGGGCTCCAGTCCCACACCCAGCAGAAAGGAAGGCTCCCAAGCAGAATACAATCCTAACCTACTATCTACTAGTCTGAACGGTGCTCTAATCATAGATAGCACTGTCTATTTCAAAGCGCTTTAATGGACACTAATTAGTCCTCAGGGCATTCCTGAGGCAGGTAGATACCTAAGTATTATTTCTCCTGTTTTACATATGAAATAACCTAATCAGAGATGTTCTGACTTGCTTAAGGTCACCAAATGAGTCACTAAGCTCAGCTCTCAGCAGGTCCTGGCTCCCCAGACCTGTGCTCAGACCTCTCAACTCTTTCACAAGTGCAAAATCTTCATTTCAAATGTGGAGGGAAAGAGGAAAGAAGATCAAGGAGGGGGGATAACACTGGGAAAAATACTCTCTGTTAAAGGAGCTTCCAGAAGAGTGACAAAAAAGAACCTTGTATCTACTGAACGCTAGATACTAAATCTGGGGCAAGGAGAGAGATGAAAAACACACTCTTGATACAAGACTGTAAGAGTTTTTGTTATACATTCTCTTTAAGCAGTCACAGCTATTTATTGTGATTTGTAAACACTGCTTATATCAGTAGACTCTCAATCTCTAGCATGACCACAAGTGTTGAAGAACATGCAAGGGTAGCAGTCTTGGACAGACAGAAGTCTGCTTAGAATGTACGTGTAAGTTACATGCCCACACTACAAAGTTACACTGAAGCGTTCTAAACTAAGAGACCTTTGACTCCTATGGGTAGGCCAGCGATGTTTCCTCATCAGTAGCATCCCAGCACCATCCAGACTGGAGGACCCTGTAATGCAGGGTGCTGCGTGAACTGCTCCTACACCAGAGAGGTGATGAGAGCACCAGCATACACAGGATCCACATGGAGATGAGGGAATAACAGCACCGACCATGTTTCTTATTCCAGACACCCTTGTCAGTGCATTTCTGACTCTCAACTACACAGTGAAGTGAACTAGGGCCCTTGAGAAAGTGGATGCAGTGTGCCAGTCCTCCAGAATGTTCACTAATTGTTTGTGCTAAAAATAATCTTAATTTTGGCTTCTAGAGGATTCAAGGACCAATCTCCAGCAACTACAGGCTATGCAAAACATTACTTATTTTTCAAAGGGAAAAAAATTATTTATGCAATGCATTATCAATCTCAAATGGTGATGTTTAAGCAGAAGTTTGATGAACTATATGCAGCATAATACAGCTGCTTTGCATTTTGATTCTTTTATTTATAGACCATGGCAAATTAATAACTCAAAAATGTTGTTTCAGGCAAAGTAATGGACACACAATAAAACTATTCATTTCCTCAAAGGTCACTCTAGGAGAAGCATACATTGTTTAGAAGCCTACCAACAATACTATTGTTCCAAAGAAAAGTGAAAATATATAATGAGCAGTTAGTGCCTATATCTGCATCGAAGACCCTAGGATAATTTAAAGTGCAATCTTAAGGCAATCAATCATACTCTAAAATTACCTCATTTTCCAAACTGTTTACACTTTTTAAGTTACAAATCCACTTTCTGCTATTTCAACTCACGATTTACAGCTACAGATTTAGCCTGCCTTGGCTTGCTGCCAGCTTCTAGTCATGAGGGAGCTAATGATCTGAACAGATCAGTGTTTTATAATGGAGAAAAGCGCATGTAAATTTCCAGCATGTCTGCAAGTAATCAAGGCACGCTGACTAGAAATGAGGCGGCCTCACATTTATTTTAGGAGAAATATCTTAAAGCCCCACTTTTTATCCAGGCCAACAAGAGGAAAAAAAAAAACCCCAAAAAAACCCAACCCAAACTAAAAAATTCCTTTTTAAAAGGTACTCCAAGATTATTCCAAATGATTCTAAATGAAACTGCTAGGCAAACAATATGTTAAAGAATAGTACAATAGCTAATTTCCTTTAGTGTTTCTATCTCGACCAGATCATATCCTTATCAAGGCAAGCTGGAACATTAAACTCTCTAGTTCATGGAATCAAAACACAAGAGTGCTTCATATTACATTATAGAAAAATGAGCCATTCCTTACAAACAAGGTCAGATTTCTGGAATGCCAAAGGTCTACGTTTAAACAGAGCTGGGAGGAGGGGAGGCTTTGCCCACTCTGCTCTCTCAAAAGCAGTGGGAAACTAGACCAGCAATTTAAATTTGTTTTAATAGCCAAAATGGTAGAAGAAGAGAAAGAAGTCTCTTGGGAAGACTTTAAGTATGATCTTTATTGTTTCGTTACAGTGACATAGCCCAATAATGACTTTGTGTCACTGTACAAATAATGCCGGATCCTCATTTTTTGGCTGAAATAATTACTCTATTCTATCATTTTCTGCTTACCATCAGCCTACATCCCCTCCTCATGTAGGCAATGAATTGTGGTAGGTTTTGGGGATGGATTGAGAAAAGTTTCAGATTTTCTTCTGTTTTTAAAGGCTACACCAAGGAGGTGTATTCTAACCAAAAGTGGCTTTAAGAACGGGGCTATAAATATTCTTGTGTCATACTTCATGAAATTCAATCCTTCATGATGGATATTTCTGTTATAACATTATTACATGCCTAAACTCAATTGTATAATTGGATAGGGCCAGGAACAATAAGCTGGCATTGCTCTGTTGCGGTGTACTACACAGCTTTAAAATACCTGTAATCATAAATCAACGTAATTATTTGAAGTTCTGTTGTGAAGCAGAACAGGAAAAGAAAAATTAAAATAACCAGCTGTTAAAGAATCTCTTTTTACTTTATAGAGGCTGAAAGTTTTTACCAGCTTTGAGTTTCACCACCACTGTAACTAGGAAAGTCTCTCTCCTTTCTAGTTCAGGGAATTATTCAACTTCCACTCACCTCCTCTAGAAAGATTTTGCTTCCTTACAGCCTCCCAGCAGAAGCAGCAGGGCTGCACTGAGGAATCCCGCTAGTCCGCAGCACAGCGGATGCACTGGCACTGCAGCTGTTGGGACCAGGGTACCTGGGAGCCGGGACTGGAAGAGACAAAGGGATCCAAGCCCCCCACAGCCAGCCGAACGCTGGGGGGCCAGGGCTGCAGGGGCCCAGTACTGGCCGTCACACCTAGAAGCCCTAGAAGGAGATTACTGAAGTCCCTCCTGGTTGTAGATTCAGGGTTAACTGAGCATTTTTCGTCCCAGATTACTTGTGGTGCTTACGTAAAGAATGTTAGACCCTCTTTTGGTCAAGCGCTTTATGGGTATCAGAGCTCAGCAGCATATACATTTGTGTGTATACACACACGCGTATACTTTCAATTTCACACAGATGACTATGTGTACGTGCATACAGAATAAATTATATAATTACTGTAAAGTGATTAAAAACTTCACTTTCTCAGATTCTCACCTTTTACGCTCACATACTGTGATGTCATAAATTGGAAAAGTGGCTGAAAATAGGTAAGACCTGAATTTCCTTGGTCAAAGAATAAGAGTAAGAAAGAAAACTTGTCTTTCAATGTATCTAAAAGAAACAAAGAAGGGTGAACAAACAGATTTTGGGGGAAGAGGCAAGTCGGCTAAAGCTCAGCAAACATTTCTAAAAGATAAAACCAAGTATAAATAAAAAGAGGAGATATAAATAGGTGAGGTGAAGAATTCTTGAGAACAAGAAAGCGTTTGATATCATCAGAGTTGGTGTCACAGGGTGGCTATTAACCAGCATAAACATTCATTTTCAGTCCCACTGAGTCACCCAGAAAAGCTGGCTCTCAAGTAATGAGGCTGATGGAGCCCGAGATCCAGTTCTACTTTTCTTTACTCCAACTTGGAACTGTTGCACAATTACGATACGAAACGCCAGGATACGATAAACAGAGCTGAAAAAGGGAAAGAAAACATTTTTTTCCCCTACAAGTCAGGTTCAGTGCTTTTGCCTATTAAAGTAACCAAATATGTTTCTCTCTGAAATCAAAGCCAAAAGGCAGCATGCCAAGCACAGTTAACAGATAAATCAATGTTCCCGAAGGGCGGACTTTTTTGTTTTGGGGGGTTTCTGCCTGACAACAATCTTGTGGCGAGCAAACAGAACACCCACCGCACATCTTGTCAATCTATTCGCATGAAACGGGGAAGGAAACGTGAATACTTTTGAAGATCTAGGCACTGTTTGGAAAAACTTCATGTTCTAACCTCTCTGTCAAAGGTCATGGTTTTCATAACTATGAAGTCTGCAGCTATTGTAAAGCCCGCTACATATAACGTGTAATTGCAGTTAATTTATCACTAAGGTCATTGTATACTAGCTGGGAGTTTGTAAACTAGAATGAATCACAGGTTTCATTTTTGTGTCCCTTTCAAACTGGAAGACCTAACAGTTTCCTGTTCCAACATACAAAATAGTATTGCTTCTATAAACCTACTCAGGTCTCCTTGCCAGCAGTTTCCATTTAATTAAACTGACAGCAAAACAGGGCCCTTGCTAATGTGATCCAGACCAGTTTGCCTTCAATGTAAATTCTCAGGCATGAAATTACATCTGAAACAGACACAATAATCCCTCTATATCTTACTCATAAGTTTAATCTATACTAAAATAACATTTTCTTTGTCCACATCGAAGTCTGTTTTAGAATTCAGTGATCTTTTCCCAGTTAAAGTTCAGGGAATTATTCAACTTCCATTCACCTTACAGTCAATTCAGAATTTTCTTCTTGCCTGTAATTTATACATTCATTGTTGGTTTCTAGGTCACAGGTAGCAAAATGATCTCGCATGTGCGAAACCAGATTCGGGACCTACTTCAAACTTTCGCTTTCTGGGAATGAAAGAGGCTGGTAGCACTATAAAACTAGTTCACAGCTGCTTAGAGCAATCCAACTTGCCTAAGCTAACAGCCTGATCTTTCACACAGATCCTCAGGTCAACTAGCTGTAAAGATGAAAACTGATGAGATTTGTAGGTACGGTCAATAAAATGAAGGTGAGGTTGCTTGTCTGTTTAATGACCCATTATATTTCACTCTTGTCTAGTCATTCTCGTCACTACTCAACTGATGCACTAATAGGAATTTAAACGAGAACAGAATATGCAAAACAGTAGTTACTTATTGCACAGTAACCACGGTGTTCATGATGAGCAACTCAGTAAATTCCAGGGTGCATTTCAGCCAGATGCAAGTGAGATGGGAATTTCTGAGTGACATGAAGCATTTCGTTCTCTCCTACACCAGCATCAGGGCAAGCCTGGGGATGCTACAGCCCTCCTGAGATTCCAGCCTGCAGTATCAGAGGGCTTTGAAAAAAAAGAGAGGGACAGTATCCAGAGGGCAAAATCTGGAAAAGTCACTATTAATAGGGGAAGGGCAAATAACCAATCTTTTCTTACTCAAGCCAGCATGGGCCACAGCAAGGACCAAACTGTGACTGCCAAGCCACATGCTTCCACTTGATAGGATGAAAAAGCTTTATCCCTGTCAGTTAAAGAGTGATTGAAAAAATGCTCTCCCCAACTCCCATCTTCACAGGCAAGTCCAGGAACGATACGAGAGAAGCTGCTTTTCTTTGCTGCTCTGTGGATTCCTGACACTGGAAGAGTACATCACCCAAGCAATGTGGCAAACAGAATTGCACAGCACTTAGTCAGCAATATGGTATGATACATCTGGACGTTAATTTTGAGAAACTGGCAGTATGGCCTGAGCTTCAGAGTGCCTAGCAGTGACTGGCATCACAACATTTTGATCCTGAAGAGGAAAATCAAGTCCACTATGTGCAAAAAAAAAAAATTACATTTCTTCTGATGCCAGCCACATAGGTAAACTAGTTGTTTTAAAAGAAAAGCTTGAAGCCATTCTGAAGACAGATTTTCAGTGAAGTTTTAGCATCATCATGTCTTCACAAAAAAACATATAGATGAGTTCAGATAGGTACCTGAAGCCCCTGTCTTCTGTCCAAAGTGAGAGATGAAATGATGTAAGAGAAAGAGCTGCAAAGGAACCTGTAGAAAAAAGGAACGAAAGGACAGTCTGCTCCAAGAGATGGCACTCTGTTACCCTTGCTAGACCTGGCCATCTCACACTGCCAATGTCAAAAACCGCTTCCATTCAGATGAGTAATTCCCTTCTCTTGTTTACATTCTTGATCTCAACACGTGTATTTTCTGACCATGGTGGGAGCAGTCAACAGCTGTGAGGACAGCATCCATAAGGTGCCCCTTACCCTACAGGTTTGCCAATAGGGGAAACCATGGCAGGGATTTGCTATAGCCCTGTCACTGGTACCATGATGCCTCTGTGTCTTAGGCAGAGATATCAAAATGATTCCTACAACAAATAAAACCGAGGATTCACTTTGCTATAAACCTGATCTCTGTGTTCAGGCTGTCACACACAAGAGGGTTTCATGGCTTTGGTGTCATCAGTCATTGTTATGGAACCACTGTCACTTCATCTGGTGAAAGGGAATGCACAGGAAAAAGTTAGTTGTTGCTGTAGCCACTCCTCCAAGGAGTCTTGTGTCCTGTTTTGGTTTGAGCAATCTGGCTAGTGATCTGACTGGGAAATGGAGATGGTAGGAAATTTGTATGGATAGTTGCGGCAAAGACCTGTAAGGCACACACAAAACTCCAGTCCTACATGCAATCCACACAGACAAACTCTGAAAGAAAAGGAGAAACAAAATGGAAACTGCAGTCCCATTTTTTCTAGGAACACCATCCCATTCTGTCATATCTTGATAACCTTCAGTGGTGAAGACAAAGTGCCCTATCAGTGACACAAGCTCAGAACATTCCTTGCACCACTGGGCACTCAATATATGGTGGGACTGGGCCCAAGGACCTCTGTTTCCTGTAATCTTGTGCTCTAGCTGGAGATGATATGACCGTAAGAAGCACAAGTGACAAAACACTGTTAAAAAAAAAAAAAAAAAAGAGAGAGAGAGAGACCGAGAAACCTGAACCACAGTGTATTTTACAAGTTCCTACTCACCCGACCAAACATTTGCAACACCTAAGTTACATGTCCAACTAAAACACCTGCTGCCCAAGAAATGTTACATGATTAAGTAAGAAATTTGCCACATGCCCAGCGAGGTATAAATGATGCTTTTAGACAATACACTCTATGTTTTCAGAGCCTGGACAATAACATTTCCAAGCACTGTTGTCACAAACTTCCTCTTTAAATAAGAACTTTAATTGCATTGTTTTCCTAAAAAGTAGAAACTGAAGTGCTTATTTAAGAAAACTTACACTAAGCAGTCTGACATTCCTGGGGGGAAAATAAAGGAAAATTTCATTTTTGCAGCAGAAGACAATGGTCAGTCATTACCATGATCAGAAATCATTACAGGTCCTTCTGGCAACTGCTGTTCTGCTTCATTGTTCGTGAAGGTCTTGTTTTAGAAAACAACACTTAACAAGTATTACCCTGGTGCAAAGTACTTCAGTCTTTTCTTACTGTTACACGGACTTCATCTACAGGGTGACAAAGGGAAAAAGGGTCTAACACAGAATAGTAGTCTTTCTTCATCTCTGGTTGTTCAGTATCAGCTCCCTCTGCTTCCCCAAGCCAACAGAGATGGCACAGAGGTATGTCTTTGTGCACTCACCACACACAACTGGCCAGAGATGAGGGAATGACTTTTCATATTAACTTACACAGATTTGCTGATATGTCTGATCCGTTAAAAATCTCTCAACAAGGCAGAGAAGCTAATGATAGAGTTTCTGCTGCAGAGAGTGAAAAATGCTCCTATTCCATTTGTGCAAATATGCTGGGCTCATGTTATCAAACACATGAATTCCTGTCCACACTCTCTGTCTCTCCTGCACACCCTGCCATCAAAATAACAGGGACAAAATTGGTCTCATTTCCTGTGTATTTCATATAGACCTAAACGTTCTTAAGTATGTTGTCAGGGAATATATTTTAAGGCTGCTATGCTCACATCTGATCTCCTACTCTAGGCTTTTAAGATATTAAACAGGCTTTACCCAATAAATCTCATGTTTTGTGCCTTGGAATCACATGGTATCTGAAATCACCAGAGGCTAAATCCTGCACCATTCACATTCATTATACGCAAGTCAGAGGGCCCAGGTCTAAAAAACAAAGTAAAAACTGAGCACCAGCCTTCCCTGTGAGGAAGGCTAAAACAAACAAAAAACCCAAAACAAGCCACACACAGCAAAAGATGCCAGTGGCAAGGTAGAGAACCAGCCCTTGCTGCCATCTCTAGCAACCCCCATCCCCACTCCCATTCTATCTTTGCAGCACCTCTCTCTTTCTACAGAACGGGAGGATCAAAGCTGTGGCACTGACCTTCTCAAACCTCCCAGGCCAGTCTGAAGCCTAGAGAAAATGGCACTAATCACCCAAAACCTGAGTGGGATGATTATCCCCAAGGCTCTTTCCTGTTGAGGGATATAATGTTTGGGTAGGACAAACAAAACAACTCACTCTCTCTCAGAGTTTTCCACAAGGGCGCACAGGACACCGTTCTCCTGACGCTCTCTCTGCTGCAAGGTCTGCTAGTGCGAGTCACGGCGGCAAGCACAAGCCCGTGGTACAACACTGAATAGTTACCACAAGAAAAGAAAAGCTCCTCCAAGTTCTCCCTACCTGAGCTGGAAGGCTCCCCGCAGGCAGGAGCAGAGCAAGCAGCGGGCAGGGCTGAACCCCTCTCAAGGGAGCAAGCCCCCTGCCCTCCTTCAAGTCCGCTGAAATACCAGGCGCCTGCCGCACAAAAGGCTACAGGGTCTGATCTTTGATGGTTTGCAATAGCACAAAGACAACACAAACCCCCTTCCAGAAACACTGTGGGAAATGCGCCAGCATTCCTTTTGGACATCAAGCCTTTTTTAGCCAAACCACTATGATTTTTTTTTAGTGACTCATACAAATGGGCTCTGGATTAAGGTTTAAACATGGGGTATTTTCTCTTCTGCTCCTAGGTTCACCTCAAGACATGTGAATGAATAAATAGCAGTAAGAATATTAGGCTGGACTTACATTCACCAACAGACACTAAATAAGGAGCTACTAAATTTGTAAAGCTTAGCTGAAGTTTCAAATATATAATTCTGAAAATGCAATTCCTACTGAAGTTGGGCTGGGCAAGGATCATAAAACTATAAAAAGATACTTTGTCCCTAAAGATTGCAAGGAGCTAATTATTAGCCACCCGTTTATAGTGTTTACCTTTTTATTACATTATTCTGGTATTTTTCCTTTGCAAGGACCTACTCCTTATTTCTGCCGCGTGGGTAACAAAAAAAGATCCACTGCCTCTAGGCAAAGTGTTTTTAAAGACAAAGACATTTGCTGAATTAAAACCAAACATACAAACAAAGTGTACATAAATTTGTGTTTGACTACTGTTGGGCATCTGGAACAGCACACATTTTCTTTGGAAAATTTTTCTTCCAGTTTTTTCTACAAATGACAGTAAAACGTGTACCCAGCAGCAAAGGAGGGAACTAAATCTAAAATGCGCTTTCAGACCACTCTTGCATTTTTTTCCTTTTTAACTTCTCTTTTCCAAGGCGAGAGGGCAGGAGGGAGCTTGTACCAACGTTCTGAAGTACTGTAAGTTCTTTTGCCTTTTAACAGAAATATGTAAACAAGGTGTATGACTGTAGGGTAATGTTCTAGTCACAAAGCATTCGAGAGCCAGAGTAAAGCTATTTAAAGAATGGAGTATTCAATTCCTGAGGCCAGATGCTAGTATAAATATGAAACTATGTTCACACTGCAGATTAAATTATTTTTAGTTTCTGCATTTGAACTGCCAAAATTATTTGGGTTGGCTTTTTGTTTTTGTTTTTTTTACTGTACCATAGAACTTATGGGGCCACATTTTTATGTATCTGAACAGACAATTAAAAACACAAGTGCAAAAGGACTTTTTCAGCTATTTTCCCTGTGCAACAAAATTAGAAGTGTATAGTGACAAACACAGCCACAAGTAAGGGTCATTCTGGGAGTAAGAAAACTAAAAATAAATATGGAGCTGAAACATTCAAAATTCTTGAAACAGATTTTTATAGTACCTTATCATTTAACTTTCATCCCACAAAGCTTTTAATCTGGAAATACTTGGTGTGAAAGAAAAGTGGAGACTGTGGTTATAAAATAATTAAAGAGAAACACATGCATTAAGATTGCATTACATCATCTACTGGGTTTGCCACGAGAGCTCACACAGACATTGCTAAGAATATCACGTTAAAGTCACTACTAATTAACTAAAACAAGTAATCAATAATCCCATGACCTTGCCATAGCAAAAACATGCATGAATTCAAGAAAGACAGTGAAATAAACTGGCAGTGATCAAAGCAAATTCAGGCTCAGTGACTAGTTGGGCGAGGACCTATTGCTGACACACACTAAAGCCTACAAGTCACCCACAAGGCTGCCAAGGACCCCCTCTTGCTCGTGACCTGTTGTCATTTTTTTTGATCCTGTAATTATCTTCTCTTTGCTTCATCAGCTGACAGGGATGGAAGGTCCAGAATATATCTCAAGGACATGATTCATCTGCTGGTATCAGGAGTTTAGTTTCCCAAGACATAAAAAGTAAAAAAAGAAATGCATGGAGGGATGTCAACCAAGCCATCGACCCTTCCCACTGCAAATACCACAGATGCCCTAGAAGGCCTGGATGTATGGCCAGGAGCGTAAACCTTCGAGAAGGATGAGCAGAAAGACTGCAGCTTGGTCAGTCAAGAGACCTCCTGCAACACTAAGGAATGTGGAATTACTGAGCAGACTTGCTCTGCACCACGCTGAACATGCATATTTTGCCAATGACTTAGAAGAAGGATAAAGCCCGTAACACCGTCCAGCTGGCTGGAGAAGATGCTCGGAGGGAAAGGGGTCCCGCAGTGCCGAGGCTGTAACCCATCTAATATTGAGATGTGTGAATCGACACGAAGTACCTGTGGAGACATTGTCACTGCCCCAGCTCAGGAAGGCAGGGGACACCAGGCTTAATCACAAACAGGTGATGTAGGACGTGCTGAAAGCTGAACAGGCTCTTGAATATCACGTCAGGTTTAGCCCCGGTTCCTAATGAACTGTTCTTATCAGGCATGAATCCGGTATCACAACAGCGAAGCCTCCTTTTGGTGGACAAGCTGACAATCCCAGCCTTCCCTGGGTATTTACAACATGCTTTTAAAATGCATTAGCCTGCACTTTAAAGAAACCTGGGACCAGAACATCTGGGCTTTGGTTGTTTTGTTTCTCAGCAATAAAAAGTGAAAAAAAAAAATTGATGCAGCTGCGGAAAAAGTGTTCGGGAACACTGCAGCTACCTTGTCACCCTTTACCCATTTTGCCTTCACTAGCCTCATTCACAGGAGCAGAACAGGACATAGGGGAACTTGGTGGAGAACAAGAGGGAACGTTTCCCACCTTTTTCTTAAATTAGATTTTCGTTTTGTTATAGGATGCTTGAATCGTACAACATGTGGAGATCTATTCCACTCATGACACACATGCATAACTCCCCTTGGCACTAAGGGGAATGACAAACGTGTTGTGAGAGGAGAATTGCCCCCTAAAACTGCAGGAGTGTGAACAAGGTTGTAAATATATCTCAAGGTTCTGGTAACATTAGAAACCAGACTAGCAAATTTCTCATGGTTTATTATGATATCACCAAATCCCCTCTATGTATTTATAGCCTTGTAATTCACAATTATTCTAGGTCCATAAATGTTTTTGGCATCTGAATGTAGAACTGATACTATTATTTCACATATTATGGTACTGTCCGTGAATGCTAAATTTATTCCAGCAGAGACTCATAGAGTTCATTCATCAGATATTTTATGCTACTGTTCTTTTTAATGATTCATTTATCCTTAGTAATATTTGTATTCTGAAGTGTGGCGTCTCCAGCCGACAGCACAATGTTCTGCTGAATTATCTTTTTCTTTCACAGCATAACAAAGTAGAGCACAGTCAAATTGAAGATGGCCTTTAGTACACTGTCAGAACAATACTGCTTACCAAGCATATCCAGACACATCTCTCAAACCACATGTAATGCTCTGGCTGCCAACATGCTCATAAAGTCATTAACCGGCATCTTAAAATGAGGGTGTGATACATGTATTTAAATGTTTAGGAAAATCAAATGAGTGCTCTTCTAGAAGCTTATTTTGAATTTCAGCTCCTACACGTATCAATTATGCAGCAGTGCGCAGATGTAAAAATTCACATTGATTTTTCACAAGCTGCTAAAATATACTCCTGCTAAAATAATACACATTATCTATCACTAACAAAAGCTTCTTTATGGCATTAACTATTTGTCCTTCACAATGTAACAGCACAAGAGAGACCCAAGCTGAAGGTTTACAGTACTGAGGATTCATTTTTACAAGCAAATTATTATTAGCAGTAAAATTAAGGAGGAACTTATTTTACATGGTACAGATTTTACTAAATGAAGTAAATAAAGGTTATGGCACAACGCTCTCCAATGCAAAACCTACCCAGTAACTTATGATTCATGCTGTTACATTTTTTAAATATACGCTTTCTCTGTCACCCACTCCCACAAACTGCACTCCAATTTATACACAGAGTGGGTTTAACCATTCCCTTCCCAAACATCCTCATCTATCAATGGTCTCATCATGCAAGGAACACCAAGCCAGCAAAGATAAGTATGAACCAAATTAACCAAAATAGATTAAGCAGTCATAATATTGATACCAAAAGTCTTAAAGCTCAGTTTTAACAAGGCCAGAACCACAGTCTTCTCCTGTGCACCCATACAGACCCTCTTGATGCTCACAAAGGTGACACACAACACTGTGGGAGATCCCTGGGCTGCCCACATTGCACAGGCAGGTTTGCTACTGCCCACTCAGCCACTGGAGCCAAGCTCCTTCCCACACTCTTGTCCAACAGCTTCCTTTTCTTTGTAGCCTACCTACCTCCCACCATGTCTTGCCTGCCCAAGCAAAGGTCCACCTTGGCAAGCTGAGGGCCCATCACATCCCCTCCTGTTGCTGAGGTCCCCATCAGTGCCGACACAGCCATTCACCGGCATTACAGCCCCATATAGCCTGGGAGTAGCTTGACTTTTGCTCTTGTGTGCTTCTGTCCTAGTAAATCATTTTGTGAAAAGAGGAGGAGAAAAAGCAAGTCTTCTCCTTCAGTTTTGGATGCTTTCTCTGACAAACTCCCATGGCACAAAGCGGGCCATCTATAAAAGATGAATATTGTATCTCAGAGAACAAGTGCTGCAACACGGCAGTCAGAAGTGGACTGAGTTATTTAGGAAAACAGACAATGAGAGGCCAGGCATGTCACAGTGTGCCTGTAATCAAAAGGCATGCTGTCTTCCTGGGAGTGGGAGTAATGAAGAGCAACTCGGAAGAGCAACTGGGAAGGAAGGTGGTGAATAAGTTGAGTGTGGCTTTTCTTCTGCCCCCGGAAGGGAAGTGACACACAGATCTGGCCACGGTGTCAACAGCACCCACAGAAGAGCCTGAGCATTTCAGCACAGCGACGCAGGTCACAAGCCAGAATAATCCAAGAGATGATACACAGACAGCTTCAACTTGATTAACAGAGTGCTCGGAGTCAAAGATGACCAAAGGACTCCAAGCCCTGGACTCTGTCTGCAGAATTACAGCATAGGAAAGCAGCCAGGCAGAAAAAGGAGGACATCCTCAGGGGCCACCCAACTATACCACAAAGTTATATAGGTGCTCAGTTTACAGATCTCACTGCTCAGCCAAGTTTTGTCTGGCTGTGTGGAAAGGATACAATGCAGGAAAAAAGCATCAATGATCTATGAGAGACAAACAGCTCTAACCAGCAACCATGGCACACAGAAGAGACCACTGATCACCTCCCTCCACCGTCCTGGGCAAGGGAAGCGCAGGGACACAAAACAATAGATATTCCAAACTGGGTCCCCCCTGGGACCCAGAAACAATATGGGCAGGGACGGAAACTACAGGGAAGGCTGGGGAAAAAAACTGCACCCTCTAAATGCAAAAGATTAAAAAAAAAAAAAAAAGAGAGAGAGAGAAAGAAAAAAAAAAAGGGGGCAGACATTGAGATAAAGTCAGATTCAGAGCACAGCAGCACTGTACCAGGAGGCACACTTTTCCAGTTACTGGAACAAAACCTCATGGTCAGTAAGAATTAAATGCAAGATCCAACAGTGACTAGAAGGGAAAAAATCCTGGAGAGCAGACACATGTGGGTTATTACACAGCCTGGCAAGGTCAATCTCAGTGCTAAAAACAGACAAAAATAAAAAAAGCCGTCAAACATTTTTAAAGGGACACTGTCCCACACTGGCCGCTTTGACACCATCTGTGTGTTAACAGTCCTTATTTTTTATCTACTTATTTTGTAATTATGTAGGCTACTCCTGTTCCAACCGGAGCCTTCAACAAGACTCTTACTGATGGTGCAAACTGCTGCAACTTCAGCTTTAGGAGAGTGTGGTGGGGCAGTTCCTTCTATCTTCACAAGGCAGTAAAATTTAACTCTTCCTCCTCTCGTTTTGTAACAGTGATTCCTTCCCTGATGTTTCTGAACAGACCAGAACTGCAATTGCAAATGGCTGTGCTCTACACCGACGACAAAGTGCCCTGTCACACCAATACATAATTGAAAACGCTGACACGGTGACAACCGCTATCAGCACAGTTCTGATAATCACGTTAGCTTGCGCCCGCTGTAGGAACTGGGGGGGGGGGGGAGGCACTTTAGAGGCTACCTAGATTTAGTGGCTACCTAGAGAGAAGTTAGGTGGGGTTTTGTTTACATTTCTTGGCAGATCTTCCACATTTCAAAGAACAAATACCCACCTCCTCAATTCCCAGGGGCAACTCTATCACCTCCTTTTAGGAGCGCTGAAACACGGGTCAAAGTTAGAGAAGCAATCCAAATTTTATCTCTTTGATAAGGTACGCTTGGAGTTTGTGATGCGTTGTGCTAAAACTCCTTTCAAGAGCCACAAACAGGTGAGGCTCAACACAACCCAGTGGCGAATAAAAGGCTTCCATGACCAGTGCTGCATATTAAAATGTTTCTGTCACCCCCATATGCTTCCTCTGTAATGAAGTAGGCTGTCCCCAGAGAAAGGAAGAAATTAAGAGCACTTAAATCATCCTGGCATTGCTCGGGCAAACACATAGCCTCAGGAAGGACAAGGTGGCTACAGAAAACCTCTCAAGTATCCCACCAATCTTCTCCCTGTGAAGCTAGGGAAGATGAAGAGGAAAGCAGCAGTAGCTCGAGAGAGGGGCAAGTGAGGAGAGGGAGCCCCAAAACAGTACTGAAGATAGCATCACCTCCAGGAGAAAGCACATCATTATGACAGGATTACTGGGGGTACACTGCACCTAACAATAGCATCACCTTTCAGTACTGAAAAGGCAGCCAGCAACTGAAGCCAAGAAGCCAAAAAGTATTACTTATCTTTAACCAACTGGTTGACAAATAGCAAAAGAAACATTTATCTTTCCCTCTTCACACAGGGACAGACAAAGCTGTCTGTCTGCACAGCACCTCAGGTTATCTCCAATCCCAAACATGTACTAAAGGTAAGCAGCAATTAATGCAAAAGAAGATGTCCATCCAAAGGAAACTTTCCTGCTCCCTGGCCCCTCTGAGCACCAGTCCTGCCAATACAGCTCTGCAGCCCATCTGGGCTCTCATTCCACTGCAGTGGTGCTGGCATGTGCTGGGAGATGCACAAACACGGGAGAAAATGCCAGGCCACAGGCCTCTTTCCCCAAGGGAGCCATCCTCCTCCATTCAGGCTCCATGGACCACAGCAGACAAGTCATGTAATAGTCTCACCTACAGCAAAAGAGCTGTATCAATTGGTCTGGTTAAAATGAGTTAAGAGAGGTCACTCTGACCCATGAGACAAAAACCAACATACAGTGCACAAGGGCAGAGAGGGGAAAATGGGATAATGGGACACTTACAGGAGCTTTATCAAGATCAAAATGGTGTTCAGCTGGGGCATGGGGACAAGAAGGCATGAGGAAGAGGCAAAGAGCGCAGACAAACAGGGAAGAAAGGTGGGGGACACGAGCTAGAGGCATGACTTAGGCAAAAGTACCCAAAGCAGCTGTACTCCAAATAGCTACCAATTAGTTGGTCAGAAAACTATTGCATCAAGTTAAGCCAAGCAGGTCTGAACTCAGCCACACATGACACACCATGAAAAAGGAGAGTCGGCGTCCGTTCAGAAGTCACCGCAAGTGTCTGAGCCCGCTACAGCTGCAGATTAGCAACTGCGATAGTATTCTGACCTGATAATCTTCACAGGGATAAGTCATTGCCTGTTGGAAGGCTACTGGCAAGTGAAATTAGAAGGGACATGGAACAGCCCAGTGCCTACTGGGGCTGGGCATCATGGTTGCCATCCCCACTCTGATTTTCCTTCTGAACTCCCTGCAATCTGCCATGGATTGGCTAATTTATATGGCAACACAAGACTCAATGACGAGCTGCGATCTCCAAGGTGAAGCTATGCAAATGAGGAGATTGGTAAGGAAGAGAAGGAAATGAGAGGGTGAGCCAGTCGTACTGCATCCAGCCCCTGCTCAGCGAGCTCTGCTGGAGGGTTCAAAAGAGCTATGTAGGAAACAACTGCTAGAAGACCACCTATGGACTAGAAAAGGGTGACTGCTAAAACACAAACCCCAGCTAGAAGCAGTACTTGATTTTCCTGGATTTCACAAAGATCCTGATTCTACGCCCCCAAATGCATGACTGTGAGCAATGAAAGACAGGACAGGACTGATGGCTAAATTTTCTTTGGGTTCCCCCTCAATGGACCCAAACAAACAAGCAGCAACTGCAGCAAAAAACCCTTCAATAAGCACCAGAACTCACTCAACCCTACTACTAATGCTGACAGCGAAGGAAAGGGAGTGCCCACCACACGGCAACCTCAGCCACCCATTTGGCACGACAGAAGACTCCTGAAGGACAGAAAGATGAGTAGCAGTGCCAGTCTGGGGGCCAAACCCAGACCTCTGTCAGGACAGACCCGAGAGCTAGAGGGATGCAGGTTGCCCAGACGAGGCAGCAGCCGCCCCCCTGCCCTGGCCCAGTGGGGGCACTGGGGCCGTTTGTTCCTCAGCTAGACACGGGCAGCCCTGCAGCCCAGCCTAACCAAAGCCAGCAGAGACAGTGAGCGCTGAATTCAGTCATTTTCCCCTCAGTCTCTTCTCTCAATTTCAGATCTGACTCCTCTATCTTTTATTTCTTTTTCTAAAGACACATTTAGAGATGAAACCATTCATAACTGCCTATCCACAGACAGTTTGTGGCAGCATAATTGACAATGAGTCTGCTGCAAAAATGAAAATGCTGTTTTAATAACCTTGGCCTAAAATACATTCTGTTGTATGCCTCAAAGGGTTTCAATAAAAAAATCAACCTGTAGAGACATATTTTCTTGGCTTAAACAACAATCCAAAGCATATAAATGTAGTCCAACTATAATGACATATTTATAGGCCAATAAAGCTTACACTGCAGCTTTCATACTTCACTTAAAAGAAGTCTGTAAGAAGCAGTGTTATATAAAATAATTTGAATTTTTTTCGAACTATAGCCCAAGGAATACAAATATGCAACTCTGCCATATTTAACCGAGACTGTTTACATTGCTTAGTTGCTAAAAATTTTGTAAAATGAAATAATTCCTCATTTGGTGACTTCCCACTAGTTTACCAAATATGGGTATACAAGTCCATTTATTACAAAGAAAAATCCCCTAAATAATTCTGAAGACAAAAATAAACAACTAGCGGCCTTAGTAGTGAATGATTTAATCAGACCAATTCTTCTGGAAAAACAGGTTCTCATGATCATTATGAATAATGCATTCCTGAGCAACTCTATTTTTATATGCTGCATTGTTGTTATTCTTTATTTTTCTCAACATTTGAAAGAAATATTCAGGAAGCTATAAATAGTCATAAGACATAAACTGCTAGCATTCAGTATTGACATATTTGTAGAAAGGGACGGAATGTATAACACAAATATCTCAACAGGCAGAAAGAAATAATTCTCAAAAATCGTTTTTCAGGCTGAAATCTTGAAGCTCACAAAAAAAATGCCATTGCCAGATCGGTTATTTAATACAGTCCTAAGGAAAGGTTCTGCATAATTCACTAGTGATAAAAGCAATGGCGTTTTATAGAAATAAAACCAGATTCTGTGGAAAAGAAAGGCAAAGAGAAATGAAAAACAGAAAAGAAGAAAGAAGAAAAAAAAGAGACTAGAGAACAAAAAGGGAAGAAAAGAGAAAAAGATAAAAGAGAGAACAAATAAAGAGACAGAACTACCAAATATGAATCAGGGTCAACTTTCAACTATAGGTGCATGGTTTCTCCAGGCTGTGGATTAAGTGACTGTCGCCTTAGTTCTGGCGCAGCAAGTGCCACGGTGCGTGCGGCACAGGGTCGGCACTGCTCACACCAGGCCCTGCTTTCCCAGGTATTGTTTCAAGCTGCCCTGCTCCCAGCAGCAACCTGTTTAATTAAGGATGTTTGTGCAGTGCCACTGCTGTAGTTCTGTAGCAGCCATGCTTTCATTTCATCTGGGTTATTTCACACTTTGCCACTCCTGGATAGTGTGTAGAAACTGATTTCGTTTCTGCTGTAAAGTTTTTTTTGTGTTCTTTGGTAAGGATATAATTTCCTATTACCTTCTGCAGCTCATCTGAAAAACATCTAGTAGGAAAAATTTCAGAATCTACTCACTTTTATGGGATTTTTCTGTAATGGAAACATGCCATCTCATAGGAAAAAAGGGGTCCAGAAGATCACCTTGTTTATCTAGGTGTTTTCAACACCTGGTTCAGCAACTTTCTCATCTATGGCCGGGGTTTAAACATGGCCATCAGTACAGACTCATGCACGGCCCGCCAGGCTAGCACAAGAAGGGATTTGTTCCCTTCAGATCCGAGTTCTGTACAAAGTGGTCTGCCCCACCACAGCCACCCACTCTGCCCAGTGGGGAAGCCCTCCATGAAACCTCCCCATGGGCGCAGCACTAAGCACCTCATTTGGAAGGGAACCACGCTGCAGTGGTGGGAAGTGATGAACACGCAAGAGATCGCCTGTTCATCTGGGCTGTGCTGGTGCTCTCGCCAGAGAGACCTTTGCATGACAGCACACCACACTCCCTCATAGTTTACAACCCTAAGAGAAAAACTACCCCATCCCATTCTGCTGAAAACCTACCACAGAAATTATTGCTAATAAATCTTTGATCGTTGTGGCTGAGCCTCGCTCTGGTGGCAAGATGCTGAGTATCAGGAAAGGTTTGTGGGCACACGTTGTAACAGGCAGTAAACCTGCCATTCTGACAGCACAGAAGATACAACACTGGCAGGTCTCATCTTTATGCCTTGGACACTGAACATTATGCTACTGCTGTTGCCTACAGCTATGGAGATGACAATTCCCAGAGTAAAGTGTCAACCTCAACCAACCACTCCAAATGAGAGAAGTAAACCTTCTTCCCATGGTGGGTGTTAAACCTCCATCCCATAGTTAGGACAAACACCAGAGCTCATGGTTTGCACATAACCAAATGGGGCTGCTTCACAAGCAGTGAAGATGACTGTTCTTTTGAGTTTTTCTCACGTTCAGGAAGCAAAAGCTTAAATTCTCAGAGTCTTTCAAATAGCAAAAAAAAAATCATCTTACTGCTACATTTAAGAAACATCTTTGATTGCCTTTCATAGGCTAGATCAGTTGTCTGTATCAACATGTCTAATCAGCTGTAGATCTTCTTGAACTTTTGGTTTCACACCCACCAATGAGTCACGATGAAGAAAAAGGCAATAACCAAACATTAGGTAAAATACCCTCTGCACTGAAAAAAACCCAAAACCTAACAGTAAAGCCAGAGCCACAAACTGAAAGTGAACGACATCAGAATGTGGGTTATCAAAATTATACCATATAGTTTTCATTCCATAAGCATTTTCAGCATAACCCCTACTTTCAAAGGCTTAACATGCAACTATAAGCTTTAGGCTTAAAGATAATTTTCTTTGGCTCCTAGGGTAGATAATAGCAATTTCATAACTCACCACAAGGGCTTTTTTGTTTGTTAAAAACAAAACCAAGAAAACATTAATACACAAAAGTTGTCTGAAAAACATTAAGATTCTTCTGACACAACATGCAAATGCAAATAAATGTAGTGCGTAAAGAAGATGCCAGGGCAACAGCAGGGAAAATTACTGCATGTAATTATGAACCAGAAGAAACCACACAGAAAAGCAAAGGAAAGAAGAAAGAATTCCATGTTTGATTTTTTTTTTTTTCCTGGAGATGTAATGAAAAACAAGATCAATTTCCAATTGTACCTTCTAACCTCCATATCTAGTGGTGAAATGCAAGATTGACAAAAATCATCACTTAGTAAGAACAGAAAAACAAGATGCGGAAGATAAATCTTTCAAGACAGACCTTCAGCTTAGTGTAACTTGGCTTCAATGCCAACACAGTCATGCCATTTTAAAACTAAACTTAGCCCTGCATCTCTTGTTCACATAGGTACAAAAGTATTTTCTTGTATGCATCAGCCTCATTTCTTACCTTTCCAGCCATTATGGCCTAGACTTGATGTTCTTCAAACTTGGAACATTTGTTAAATGGTACCACACAGAATATCCCTGGCATGCACTTCAAAGCACCGTCCCTGACAGATGTTCCACATCCAGGGTCCCAGTACCATAGACAGGCATGTTTAACAACAGGAGACTCATCTCGTTTGGACCCTGGGCACCCACCATGGTTTTCTGAGGTGTGAGTATCTGCGCACCAAAGCAGCCTGAGCTGCAAGGCAGTCTGCAACCATGCAAAGTTGCAGAGCTACTGCTTCCCTCCCTAAAAGAGGGCAAGAAAGCACAGGTCTATCTGTAAAGAACAATGGGGTACTCGCAGATTTGTATGCTGTGCAGTAACATAAAGCTCACAAGGAAATGACATAGAAGCCTATGGAAGGGACATCTCCCTGCTGAACAAAGACACTAAGCTGACCACACGGAGACAGGACAAGCACCAGGAGCAGGTGCCAATGCTGCACTTCCAGAAGATGATATGTGAGAAGTGAAAGGCCTTTGCTCTCCCCTGCCTCTTGGAGGAGGCAGTAGGAAGATGTGTCAGGCTCCTCTCCCCAGAGAGGAGAGCTCCCCAGGGCACAGCTCTGACACAATCCCCCTACCAGCAGAGCCCCAGGGAGAGCACATGACAATTACTTGTGCATGTATTTTCAGTATTTGAGCCTTAGTGCTCATAGATATGCCTACGGAGCAGGCAGGTACCACAGCTGCCCCACACTAATCAAAAAGGAGCTGGTGATGAGCTCACCAACACCACCCATGCTGCTCAGGTACCACATCACCACACCCCTGTCCAAAGTGAAGCACAGGCATACCTTGGGAATCAGTGACAGCTTGGCAGGATCGGACTCATCCATTTTTGAAAGACACCCACCCATAGGCCCCTCCCCAGGGAAGAAAGTAAGGGATACTCACCAAGGTCAGCCTTTTCCTTCAGGATGTCTTTGAAGTTCAAGCCGCTGTTGAGTGTGGATTGTCTGTATCTTGTCAAGGCCTCCTTTTGCCCATTCTTCCCCACATCCATCAGCTTGACGGGCTCAGCCCGGAAACCACACTTCCACTTGGAAAAATCGGACTGTGCCCATTTTGCCAAGTCCTCAAGCTTCACAGTAACTTTCTCTGAAACAGCAATAACTTCATCCTGCAAGAAGTGGTCAAATGAGAATACAACATGTCATGCAGGGCTCCACGACAACCAATAAACCCGTAACGCTACCCCTCCATAGGCTATTAGAAAAGCCCATCTTTGCTGTCAGAAGATTAATTTTTCTGTAACACAGAACAGTTAGTACTTAATTTGTTCCTCCTGCCACCTAAGCGGAAATATTAGTTGTTTACTCGAAGCAAATACACATGATCTAAAGACAATTTCTAGGACCAGGGCAATGATCCTAAAAGGCATTTGAAATGAAGGTTGCCAAATCATATTCTGCATAACCCAAAGCCTTGAGGGAAAGTTTGTTTTTAGGTGCAATTAGCTGCAAATGTAAAAATTCATGGCTGGATGACTAATGGTTATAGCTAGTCCTGAAATAAATGGACTAAGTAAATCTCAAATTCTTGGAACTCTGACTCACCAGAAAATTCCTCTGTTTATGGTACATTTTCCCTTGGCTTATATACAAATATTGAATTTAACTTTTGTCCTAAAAATTAAATAAAACTGTGATGTAATCCCAAAAGAAATACTACATAAATGTTATGTGCTTCCCACCAAAAGAAACTTGCACATTCTCATGTTTCTTAAAACCTTTTTCAAGATCAGAACTGTAATTTTTTTTCCCCTTCTTAAACATACATTCTAAGAAAAGCACTTAAACTTAGTTTAGCCTCCAGAACATATACACGAATTAAACAGCTCTAATTGCTGAATTTTATCCTTCCAGAAAACAATCAACTCCTCTCAGTCATGATGAATAAGCAGAATGTTTTGTAGCTGACTCCAGTGAGCATGGGCTCAGAAAAGCTTAAAAAAAAGAAACAAACACACACACACACACACATACCCAGCAAGATACACTCCAGATTTTTTAGTTAAAACAGCAGAAATAATTTATGTTGTAATGAGAGCTGGCTGCACACCACACCTTACACACTGCAAATTTCTAGCACTAAATAAGGCTACAGATTCTTGAAATAAATAAACAAACCAGAATCCAATTTTTCTCTCAAATAAACACAAGTATTTGCAAAGAGTAAAGAAATTCTTTGAGTTATCAAACAAAGAGAAAAGCACAATTGATTCTGTGGAGTTTTGTTTTCTTTCCACTGAACGTTCCTCAGGAAATAAAATACTTCTCAATAGGAAAGGAAAAAAAAAAAAAGAGCTTTATTTTGATGAGTTACACACAATACCAGATCTGAAGTATCTCTAGTAAAAAAAGGAGACCTGATATTCTACTCTCCCTTACATAAAACAAAATCGTTTTATAAGCAGGCACCTTCATTACATTCAGGGCAATAACAAATACTTGGTTAGAAATGAACTGCATGCTTATATGCTAAGTAAGCTTGTAGTAAAAATCTTCCTTTATCATTGCACAGCATAAGAGCTTCCACCGAACAACAAACAGTAACAGTGATGTTTTAAATCTCTGTTTACGACAACCGTCAATACTTTGTAAACAAGCGCTGGGTACTGCAAAGTACAATTTCAGTGGATGGTTTCACCCAATTTCACTACACCATCCAATTGAAATAAAAAAGCTGTAGTTGCTATGCTTTTTATAGCTATTACATGGTGATTATTAAATGTCAGGATGGAAAAAAACCCAACACATGCATATAAATATAACAGTCTGCCTGCAGACAGTCTCAGCAATTTCTGGATGAAGTCCTCTTTTTGGATGTTGAATACCATCTCCAGTTACTACACAATTTCTAATATTCAACACTAGAGAAATCTATTTAGCAGCAGCTTAAAAAAAAAAAAAAAAAAACAGACTTGGAGATCAGACATGTTTTTGGTTAAAATATTATTTTCCAAATAGCTCTCATGATCAAATGATTATGATTTCAAATACTAGTTTCTTCATATCCTTTCCAAGAACGGGTATGACTAATTCTGGCTGGCATACAAAGTAAGCTGAGCAGACAATTTATTAACCAAAAGAAAAGTACAATCACTATTACATCATCAATGAATAAACTTGTTTTCGAGAATACAACCTTTGCACACATGCACATGATGTGTACACAGGGGGGGAAAAAAAGGAACTAAACAAAACAAAAAAACCCACAAAAAATCCCACAAAACAAACCAAAAAAACACAAAAAATAAAAACCAAACAACAAAAAAAGAAACCCTACTGTAACAAGGGTGAAGCAATGCTGGTGTACTCACCAGCACTGTCCAGCCTGCCATGGAGGGAGAACCAGGAAGGCAGCAGGGGACAGGCAGCTTCCGAGGGTCAGGGGAGAGCACACTCCGGCCGTACGCTTCCTACGGCAGCGGCACGGCCGTGCCCATGAACACATGGTGTGATCAGCAGCCCCACAGTGTTCTGAGGGGCCAGGAAAAATTATCCTCTGGTATTTCAGGGCCTGCCTCAGGTCACCCTGCCCTACACACAGTAGGAATGAATAGACCCGCTCTCTTTTACCACTCATTTTTTGTGCTCTTGCTCATATTCTGCCCAATTCAGAGTCAACTGGCCATGCTCTCCCCAGCTCCCCACACAGCACAGCAGTCACAGGTTGGGCTGTAGTGCTCCTCAACAGCTGCTGCCAGTGCAAATCCCATCAGCTAGGGACCGCGTCTCCAGAGGCGTCTTCACCCCAGTGCCTTGTCACCCAGCAAAACATGGCAGAGAGATAGCTGCAGCACGTTCTGAGGAGCCTGAGACACGGGGGGCTTCCAGAGAGGCTGTCTTCCCCACATCATGGCAGTCTGCTGGCACAGGAGGTCATCTGCCCCAATGCCACCCAAACAGAGGTCACACAACTATTTCATCAGCTCTGGGATTTTCAATGCATTTTGCTAAGTTTTCACACATCCTTAAGCAACCTTTCCAAACTATGAGTTATGGGGTTTTTTTAATTATTTTTTCTTTTTAGCAGCCCATGACAGAAGGGTCCCTTCTCCTTCTTGCTTAAGCAAAAAGGTCTCACAGCCCTGTGTTGCAACAAAAGTTGCCTTGGGACCTGCAGGGCTCTGCCAGATGGAGAAGCCCCCACAGCCATTCAGTATCAACTGCCATGCAACTACTGCCGCAGCCCTCCTAGAGAAACCCTTTCGACGAGATGACAAAGGAATACAGATGTTGAATAAATAAAAACCAGGTACACAGTGACACATGACTAACAAACCTTTAGAAGATTAAAGAAATCTGCTGTATAACCTTCATGTCATTCATAATTATAT
This sequence comes from Todiramphus chloris collaris, assembly GCA_025345505.1. Classification (NCBI taxonomy): domain Eukaryota; kingdom Metazoa; phylum Chordata; class Aves; order Coraciiformes; family Alcedinidae; genus Todiramphus; species Todiramphus chloris. The sequence continues at coordinate 13,350,333 of JANVCC010000057.1, forward strand.
CTCTATGTAAACATGAAAAACCACCCACGTCGCATACAGTGCATATATATATCTCTATACAAAAATCAACTCATCGTGTATGCTCTGAAGTTATATGTTTATGAGGTCTCCGTTGCGTGGTTAAGTCTTTAATTGCAATGTTTTCCTACTACAGCAAGATGAGGTTTGCAGGGGGAAACAGCCAGTGCCAATTTCATCTCTGCTCAGGAATGAGATTTATCTTGCATGGGCCTTTTTGGACACTGACCTACCAATGGCAAAGCTTTGCCCAGCCACAGAGTTGTCTAAATCTCAAAATAAGCACCAACTATAAAAAACCCTACAAAAAGAGGCACTTTTTCTTCTGTTTCTATAAAAGTGGGTATCTAGTCATACTATAATTTTAGCATGTCCTGCAAGACTCCTGAACAAAGTACGATGCTTTCACCTATCAAGTGGGCTATGGGGAGGCTGTTAAGAAAGATGGTGGTACAAACCCTTCTCATCCCTCTCCTGGGTTTTCTTTTAAGAGTATATCAGATTTGCATTTTCGGAGGAGTTGTCCAGGAAGAAGGGGACAATATCTTTTTGAGAGCCATTATGCTTAAATATTATGTCACTGTTGTCTAAGCAACCATCACAGCCTCCCAAAAGCACAGAATGCTATATTGCCTGACTCAGCAGATGGTTGAAATACTTACATTCAGGGAAAGAGGTCAGGTAGTTATAATAGTTTAAAGCAGATAATTATTTTTTAGAAGAAATATTAACTCTTACAAGGCAGGGAGTCACAGGGCAGCACAGGGAGGTCATACATCTTGACTGCACACCCGCATACGGCACCTGCATACGGTACGTCACAACTCCTCACTCATTGCCAATAACTAGGAAAGATTTATATTTTAAAGATGCTGAGGCAGCCCTAAAAGAATTACGGCAACTGAGATATCTCAAAATTTTGACGTGCTGAGACTGTTTTCACTCCAGTGCTTCCAGAGGTCATTTAAGGAATTCTGGAGGGCATGAGCAAGTCGAACACCTGCTTTGCTGTCTCCTAACATCAAATACATGGCCTAGAGAGAAAAAGGAGACATCCTGTAAAAACTCTGGCTGATAATTACAGGAGACACCGCGTGTCATTTATCTGATCAGTATGATTTGCATTAGAAAACATATTCAAGACTTTTTACTGAAACCTTTAGTGCAGTAGATAGCTGGGGACGCATATTTTACAACGCAGTACACTGCCGATGAAAACACATCCATGGGAGCAAAAAATATAGTGCGACTCTTTCGGACTGCATTCTCCGAGGACAATAGAACTGCATACTTCATTTAGGCATAAAGGCCTCTCTTATTCCAGGCTTTTTTTACATTCCATGTATTTTTTAGAATTTTTTTGCAATTTAGGTGAAAAGGAACTTCCCGTACCTTGCACCACAATGCAGTTCTTGCGTCAGGAATCCAATTCCCTGCTCTAGATCCCTTTGAGGAGAAGAAGGTTGTGTTGTGAAAGTGAAGAAAGGAAGAAAAGGGCTTATTTCCAAAAAGAACCTCTCCTGTAGCCATGCATTTACCTGGGTGTTTGAGGAAAGTATCGTCACCCTTGACAGCATAGTTGAACTAAAAGGCCCTAACAGCAGAGTCTATAATTCAGAGATCTTCTCTGCCATACAGATGCTGCCAGGGCTTTGGGACAGTGGTAGCAACCAGGTCATCTCAATTCAGCCCTAAAAGACTTACCAAAAATCACAGAGGAACCTGAACACAAGCGTCCAGAGTCATATCCTATAAGCAGCACCTCACCCAAGCTTTCTTCCAGGGACCATATTCAGCCCTAAAGGGGCAGAGAACATTTGTTTGCTCTTCAGAGACTTTATGTAGAGTAAGAAGGTCTTGTCTACCTGTTGTGGACTGGAGGTATACATTTGGGGTTTTAAGACTGCAAGATCACAGACTAGATAAAAAAACTGTGGCTGCATCACAAAAGAAGTCTGACTCTGGGAAGTGCCTTGTTCAGCCTCCCTACAAGAAACATTAAGGATTCGCGAGCCATCCGCTCCCTTCTTGCACGTTGCTCTTCCAGCACACCCTCTGTGAGCAGGCTCAGACACGGAGAGTTGGGGAGTGGTTCTGCCAGGCAGGAACCACTGTTCCTGTTCTGCGTGCGGAATCCTCACAGGAGGCTCCAGCACTTGGCACATCTTTCCTTTCCCCTTTCCCTGCCTCAGCTGCCTCACTTGGTGCCGTCTCCTCATTCACCCCCTAGCCCAGGGCAGACGGACGTGTCCCCAAGGACGCGTGGAGCAGAACCAGCGGCTGGGGTCTGGGCCTACAGCGCTGCCTGGAGACGTCAGTGTGCAGGGACCTGCAGAGACCAGCACTGCCCACTCCTGAACCTAGGGGGGAGAGCCTTGAGAATGGAAACACAGCCCGTGAGTTTACCTGGCACACAGGAGAATTTTAAAGAGGCCAGCAGAACCTTTCATCTGTTAATTCTTCGCTAATTACTTTAAAGGTCTATAATGATCTCGTTAAATTCAGGTGACAGGTATTTCCCCAGCCTAAGCACAGACACACACATCTGCCTGAAACCCATGCTGACAGAGCACAGTGCATCCCAGTGTGTTCATCCCATCTTCCAAGGTCCAAAATTCAGAAGAAGAGATCAAGATAAAGGATACAGGTGACACATGTGAAGTCCTATGGTGTTCAGAGTCCCTTGTATCAGCAAGCAGTTTTTTCAGCAAGCAGTATTTCCAAAGTGAGACAGGCAAAATGTCCTGGGGCAGGTCAGCGTGATGTTTCTGCAGGATGCTTTGTGGGATACTGGTACACCTGGGCCAGAAGTGGGGTGGAGATGGAGTGCACAGAGGATGGCTGTGAGCAGCTAGACTTGACATTTCTACTGCAAGCCTCCTCCTTCGTTTCTGGGGTGTTTTTTTCTCCCTCCTCCCAATCCAGAGCAGAGTTCAAATTGAATTTATATCTGTCATTGCAGATAGAAATTCTGACCAAAGAGAAAATAGGCTTCAGTCAAAATGTTTTCCCGTCAGATAGCTCACAGAACTTGAAGAGCTGTTTTAGTTTAGGCAAGTTGACAAGCAATTCATTCCTAATTTTGCCTACTACAGTTACAGTACGAAAAGCTTTCCTCGTAGATTACATAATTATATTTTTCTTAACAAGGAGTACATTGCATTAGCAGGTTTAAATTATGCAAGCTTATTCTTTTGTCTTTTGTTATATTGTGTCTATTGTGCTGGTGAAACAATATGTGCTTTAATTAGCAAATATCTGTAAATAATTTACTTGCTTTTCATACAGCAGAACAATGGAGCCAATTTTCACATACATCCACTGAGCATGTCTAGGGGGTTTCTTGCCAGAACCTTCCATTGTTAAGTATCTATCAATCTGCCCATCATTAGCAGCTAATGTTCAACAACCCAGGAAGACATTAAAGTTTTGCCCTCCGGGAGTAGCCCCAAGCCCCCCAAACCCAAGGCTATGCTTTGCAAAGAAAGATTAAAAAATCCAGAAAATGAAAACAAACTCTTCTATTATCTATAACCCTGGCACCTTTGCATAGAAACATGGAAGCCTGCCAAGCACTAAGGTCATTGGATTAATGCCATAAAATGCCGATGTTCATCTGACCTTCTGACAGCATTTTAGCTACAAAATAAAAAGCTCAACTCGATAGGAAACTATGAATCACACGAGCGTCTAGGCTCTGCAGGGTTAAAGCTGGGTGTGAAGCCACACTGCACATGCACAAACACACACACATACACACACACAAAGAAAAAAAGCTCTTAAATCAAGAGTGGATGACTGTTCGGAGACTTAAGGCATTGTTGTTTTGAATGCGAATGAAAGGGCCAGAACAAGCATTGCAAGAATATTTCAATTATGTATTTCCCAGAACTACATCTCTGAGCAACTAATGCAAATATTGCTCCCATAGCAGTAGAACTTCTACACGAATAAAAGCATATAAGAGTTTGAATCAGAAGATACTTTCTATATCATTCGCATATTGTTTGAATATTATTAAAAATGCAAAATCTATGTATGCGTTACTCTCCTGAGCAATACAGTAATTATGATTAAGGGACCAGCAGCACAAAAAGAGCCAATTTATCTTACTTGTGCTTAGGAATACTATTGTGTAACTAAGCAACTAAAGACAAAATATAGTCTAATTAATTCACTCCTATGCTTACTTAAAAGACACAATTAGAACATTTTTATTTTCCAGCCTGCACAGTATCTCAACATGCTTGAGGGTGTACCATGTGAGGCCTATTATTCTCCAAAGACAAGAGTTTAATGTTTAGTGCAACTGATCAGACTGGAAACAGCAACTCTGGAGAGCAGTGGGTGTATTTTACAGTCTGAATGCACTGGGAAGTGGAGGGAAAGGGGAAAAAAAAAAATTTAAAAAAGGAATCTGCCTTAAGTGACCAGATATGCCAGATTGCTGGCTAATGGCTAGCAACATGTGGCTTCTCTGAGTAATATCATTGCCCTCTCCTTTCTTTGCCAGCATATGCTACTGGTGGTGAGAGATAAAAATATACAGAGTGGATATGCAATTACCAAACCCATGATATTTTATGACAAATGCCATTTCTCTAACACTGCTATTACACTGCGCCTGATTTCCAAAGCTGAATTAATTTGAGCGAGTGTACATTGGAGATTGATGCTATTAGCATGATTTTTAAAGCACCCTTTAATAATCATAATCTGCATGTTTGAAATGTGTTGTCACTACCAGTGTTGACAGATACGAGCATAAGGCACACACGATGGAGACTAAAACGGGGCCGTTCTTGTTTCAAATAAGAGCATACAGATTCCTACAGCTCTCAAAAAAATCTATTACTGTGCAAAGGGAGCAGCACATTTTTCAAGGGGGGGGTGGCAACAGAGTACTAGTGGCATAAGACACCACGTTCAGGGCAGCCTGTGCTGCCTGTACACACTGGGGTAAGACCACATATGGAAAGCCCCTTGGAAATGAATCAGGCTTTCAAGGGATGCTGTAAGCGTCTGTCCTGAAATGAAGAGAGAACAAACCCGCTGCCTCCCTTAACTTTCTGGAAGCATCTCTTCTGCAATTATAAATGACATACATTTATGGAGCGACTTCTTTTTTTCTTTCCCTCAATCAGTCTGAAAATGCAAAATACTGCTAGGGAAATAATTACAGGAAACTAGCTCTCTTCTCTCCTCTGTATGAGCAACGCTTACTCATGTAAATTACTTGCATGAGTAAGGATTATTTGCAAGGCGAAAAGCATTGCATCAGATCCCCAGTTTGGGAGAAGAGATGAAATCAACATGAGTTCGTAGTAAACTTAGCTGCCTATGAATGAACCAAAGGCAGATCCCCACTGACAGTCCAGCCTCAGCAGAAGCAGCGTTCGCAAGGACACAGGGCAAGGCAGAACTGTCACACCATGCAAAACGAACTAGCTGCTTGTTTGGGTTTTTTTAGGAATTGTACACATCACATCAAATACCATTGCTGGATTTAACGAGCACAGGCTTTGATATATATTTTTAAGCCCTGTCTAATTAATGCCAACACCTTTAAAAACATGAAAATAGAAGGCGCTAACAAGCATTCTGCAGCAGAACTGCTCCCTCAAAGGTCAGTCCTTCCACAGCCCCACGCCACCCCTTGGCACAGAGAGGAGTAAATGAGACAGAGGAGGGCTTGGCCAGGACCCTGTGGGTGGCTGAGCCCACCCTGTGCCCCAAGTTCTGCAGGTCCAGGATGATGAGTGAGAGGACTGGGCAGGGGTTTTCTGCTGGCAGACAGCTGGCATCTACTTCTCACAGTCGGGTGCCAGAAAAGCTGGGGGCTGGTTTCCACGCACACCCCATGAAACTTTCAAGTGCAAGAGCACTGCCTTACAGCCACTCTCTCCACGACCTTCACAGACCCCCAGGCATCTTCCTCCGAATCCTGCATGAGGCACCTGCAGTCACAGAGGTCTTCCCTTCCCGTGCAAGAGGTGACACAGGAGACCACGTTGGCCCAGAAGCAGCTGAGAAAACCAGGGCAAGTGACATCTTCCTCGGTGGTAGCCCTCCCAGGAACAGAAGACAGACATTTCTTCCCCACTGGAAGGGAGAGGAAGAAGGCTGGTCCTACTCTCCAACCAGCGCTATACCTGCTGCAGTGTTTCATCTAGATGCAGAGGTCAGAAACACCACAGACGGGTCCCTGAGTTTTAGAAGCAGCCACAAAGTTTTCAGTGAAGTAGTGCAAAACTCTTCTAGCTCACCTAAGAGCATCCCCAAAGGCACCATCACTCTCACAGAAGTGTCTCCGCTGCTCCTATGCAGCAAGACCCCAGGCCTGAGTGTGATGCTGGAGCTCGTCCCAGCCTCTCCACGCACGTTGCTCCAGGATGAAGTAAGCATGGGAGCCAGGAGCACTCGTACCTGCAGTGTACGACCAGCCTCATCCCATGTTTGCTGTCCGCTGAGACTCCCCAGGAAGAAATCATCATCTGGCTCCTGGGGCCAAAGGAGAGTTTCTCCACTGTGCTTACAGAGATGCTGAGCCTTAGGCAGAAGGAAGCAGAAGGCAGCACCTCAGCAGAAGCACACCTGGGCTTGAACCCTTTGCTGGGTCTGGGCATGAGTGTATGGAAACACACGATTTTAGCAGTAGTTGGGAGTTATATTTAAATTTGGATGATGAATTCAGCTAGCTATAAAAAGACTTATATTTACACTTCTCACTGATTAGCTCAAACATTTAGCAATCAGATAAAATACACCATCAGAAATTTCTGAACAACAGAAGCATTACATACCTACTCGCTTCTCCTCCCTCCTCACAGCCCCTAGCTGAATATTGTCATAGTGTCAATGCTGCTATTACAGAAAACAGGCAGCGAGCTGCTTCTATTAATCATGCCACCAGCACAGGTAGCTGCTAGCAACTATGCCTAAATCTCCAGTGGGCTCGGTCGCAAGCATGCTATTTGACCACTCGCTCCCCTCACCAACAGTTTTATTGATAGCAAGTGCCTCTTGTCATCCTTTGCCTCGGACACCACAGACTTGCAGTACATGTTTAAGCCCTGGCTTACTTCATCCGTGCTCCCTGAATGCAAGACAAGGTGTCTTGCCACAAATGTCGCAAATAAGGTCTACCCTGATGGCTATAAGCTGCCTCTCCACTCGAGAGCTACATCTCTTCCTGCAGAAGAAGCCCAGCCTGGAATTAAGAAGCCCTGGAACCCCAGAGGCAGCCCTGCCACCACACTGGGGACACATATGGATGTCATTTAGGTAAGGAACTGTGATGGCAGGGTGGTCAGGTGAAATAGCCACCATGCACACCAACGAAGCCAGTTACCCCCACCCAGAGAGCACTCTGCAAAGTGCCAGTCAGCACCCAGCGTTATGATCTCGGCTGCCTGCATGTCCCTGAGCACAATTCCAAACTACTAAAAATCAATAATAAAAAAAAATCATTCCAATGTTGATAAACAAGTTAATGGAGTAAGTGAAAACAAAGTACATTTCTTAATGGGAGTGTTATGTTGCCCTCTCTAGGCCCTGGCTCTCAGTGACGGTTTCTGTAGGCTTCCTGCCAGAGAAGTATCACTCAGAGATGTTGCTGCTGCTGCTGCTGCTGCTACTCTGCTAATGAATGACTAACTTAGGCCAGAGGGGAAATGACATCACCGCGGTGTAAAACACAACTGCATTAGGAAACTTTTTACCTGCTTTACATTTGTCATAATTATTCTACACAATACGGCCAGCATTTGCATAATTTCAAGGCGTGCCATTATCTTAATTGAAAATTGTTTTCATATGGTTGAATAATGCAGAATGACATCAGTTAAAGCTCCAATGAAATGCACAAGTATAATCACACAGCTAATTACTAGCGGTGTTTGCATGTAAAAATAAATAAAATTGTGCATATTATTAGGAAGATACACGCAGCTGAGAACTCTCGTACCGGAGTAGTGTATCACTTGTAATAGTAGGATTAATTTTCTCTGATGTTCCTACCACAGTAACATGAGCTGATCATTAAGGCGTATTAAAATGATTTGTGTCCCTTTCCCCACCCCCCTCCCTTCCAAATATCTTTCATTTCACACACACACACGCATGACACACACAGCGGCACAGTTTTAAATAGTCACCACGGGCAATTTCAGAGCATCCATTGCTCACTGTCATCTCCCTGATTCTTAGGAAAAGGCTCCCTTATCTCAGCGGCACGCACAGAAAATTAAAGTGAAGAGGTGGCAGCGAGCGAAGGTGGCTCTGAAACGCGTTTCGACTGCGTACGCATGTGTACGGGTACACGGCTACGTCGGCACCTATTCGGGCCCCGAAGGAGCCCCTGCGGACAGACGCCCTTCGCTGTACCCCCACCCCCCTCTGCATCTCCAACATAAGTTCCCCCAACACATCCCGTTGTCCCCCCGTCTGGCTTCCAGCCCCTCTCTGGGACCCTCTCCATCCCCGCAGCCCTCCACGGGTACCTCGTCCTTCCCCCTCCCCACGCCACGGACCCCGCTGGAGCAATACATTCGGAAAGCAAATAAGGAGAGGGAGCAGGGTTGGGGCGGGGGGCGGAGGGCGCAGCCCGGGGCGGGGCGGGGGGTGTGTGTGGGGGGGTGTGTGTGGGGGGGTGTCCCCTCCGCGGCCCCAGCCCGGCGGTGCGGGGCGGGAGCGGGGCCGCGCTGGGTGCCGGTGCGCAGCGTGTTCGCGCCGCCCGCCCGGCGGCTCCGAAATACGCCCAGGCATATCTGCAAGTTATTTGAATGTGTTATTCCCGTACCTGTCATTTATCACTTTATTCAACACGTCTCTGCCAGCTCTATAGCTTTTGATCTCCCTCAGCCTCCATTTCGTAATTTCCGCCCTCTTAAACATATCGAATACTAAAAAAAAAGCCCCGAACAATATCGAAATCCCCCCCAACGGACTTCCCCCGCCCCCCTTTTCTGTGTGTTTTGGGATTTATTTGTTGTTGTTGTTGTTAATGAAGCCGGAGAAGGGCAGGGCGAGCTCCGCACACACTCCGGTGCCCGTCGGGCCGAAGACGCCCCGTACCCCAGCACCCCACACCACCCCCCCCGCCCGACCAAGTTCCCGGGCAGCGCGCACCGGAGCGCCCCGACGGCGCGGCCCCTCCGCGCTGCCCCGCCACGCACAGCGGGGAGGGAGGGAGACACCGCAGGGGGGGGGGGGGGGTTGGGGGGGTTGTCAGGGGAGCGTGGGGTAACCGAGCCCGGGCATGCAGGTGGGGACGGGCGCGGCTGGGGGGGGGCAGGAAGGAAGGGGGGCCGGCGCTGCGTTTACCACCTCGCCATGGTCACTGGTCCTGCCCTGGGGGGTGTCCTCGGGGAGAAAATAAAGTTTGGCGCTGGAGAGAAGTTGCCGGCTGGTGCGCTCCTCCCAGAGCAGCTGTAGCTCCGCGATGCAGGCGGGCTCCTCCGCGCGGCACCGCACGAAGAAGAAGTCGCCGAGGGAGAGGACCCGCGCCCGGCCGCCGCCGCGGCGCTGGAAGCGGAACGCCCTGTAGAAGACGTAGGGGCCGTGCGAGCCGCACGGGGCGCCGACCCACTGCGGGGAACAACAACACGGCAGCGGCATCAGCGCCGGCTCCGCGCCGCGCCGCGCAGCGCCGCGCAGGAGGAGGGAGGGCGGGCGGAGGGCGGGCGGGCGGGAGGGAGCGGAGGGAGGGCGGGCGGGGGGGGGGGCGGCGGGGGGGGGAGGGGGGGGGGCGCGCAGCGGCGCGGAGGCTCCGCGGGGGCGGGGCGGGGCGCGGGGCGGCGCGGTACCTGCAGTGCGCTGCGCTCCATCGCGGCTCCGGCGCGATTGAACTCAACATTCTCCCAAACTTGTTGGCGTGAATGGAGCCCGGCAGGTCCTGGCAGGGCAAAGCCGGCCCCGCTGCCCACCGACCCCCGCCGCCGCCGCCCCCGCACCGCCCCGCCGCCGCCACCGCGCCCCCCTTCGCCGCGCGTGGCGACGCCCCCCCTCGCCGCCCGCCCCCCACCCCACCGCCCCTCCGACGCCCTGGCGCTCCCCGCCGACGCCGGTGCCCGACGCCGGCCGGCCCTCCGACCCCCGAACTGTCCCGGAAAAAATGCCACGGGGCGGCGGCGGGCCCCGGGGGGGCTTCGAGGAGGCGGCGGGACGGCGGCGGGGGCTCCCGCGGCGCCCAGCGATTTTTTGGGGGCCGAAACAGCGGGCGGGCGTGCTGCGGATCTGACAGGACCTGCCTGTATATGTCTAATATAAAGACCATTTCCTGCGGCGCGAGGGGCGCTGCTCGTCCCCGCGCGCGCCCGGCGGCGCCGCCGCGCTCCCTCCGCCGGGCCTTGCGGAGCGGCGCGGAGAGCGGGGCTGCCCGCTCGCCCTCTCGCTCTCTCCCGGCGAGCCCGGCCGGCCGCCCTGGCGGCCCTCTGAGGGCGGGCGGCTCGTCCTTAATTTATTTATCTATCGCTTTTCCCGGGGAAAGGAGGAAAGTGGGTTATCGATTATATAAACACATCAATATTCATGCGCCGCCGCGCTGCGCGGGGAGACGCGGCTCGGCCGGGAAAAACAACGACACCGGGGGAGGGGGCACGGGGAGGCGCGTGCCGCTGCGGAGGGGATGGGCGCACTCTCCCCGCACCCGCGGAACGCGCAGCGGCACGTGCCGGCGCTGCCGATACGCCCGGCGCTGCCGGAGCCGCCACCGCGGGGGCAGGACGGCTCCGCGGGCGCGGAGGGGCGTGCGGTAATGGGCAGTGCGGCTACGCGTGCTGCCCGTCGCACGTCGGGGACGGCCGCGGGCTCTGCCATGCAGCGGAGCCTCCGCGACTCCGCGCTAACGCGGGCAGGTTGGGGCGGAGCAACAACCGCGTACAGCCGCGGCCAGGAGCGGAGGGGGCCACCGCCGGCTCCGCGGAGGCAAGCGGTCGTGCCGGGGTGTTGCTCCCAGCACCGCACCCGCGCAAGGACTACCCGCGGCGCCGGGCAGTGAAAGTTTCCTTTGGGCCCCGTGAGCTGTAGCCCCGCAGGTAGATGCCGCTGCGGCAGGCGGCGGCGCTCGGCTCTCCACGCCCGCGGAGCCCCCACCCACCCCCGGGCGAGAGACGGGCGGGTTGAGGGGGGTCCGTCCTTTCCTCCCTTTTTCCCGGGTCCTGCCTCGCTCCGCGACAGCGCAGCCGACCGCGGCTCCGCGGGGCGGGGGACGAGAGGTGCGAAGCTGCTCCGCGGGGACCTGCCCCCCCCCCCCCCCCCGTTCCCAATACTGTCACTTTCTCCCTCATTTCTGGCTTATTCCACACAAGTGCCCCCGGCGGACCCTGCTCCGGGCTTGGGGGGGAGGGTGGACACACGCTTGAAATCGCCCCAGCTGGGTAGGTCCGGCCCTGCCGCCGCGAAACGGCGGGGACGGGAATAAATAAATAAATAAACCTTAATAATGACGACATCAATGACGTCAGCACTCCGTGCATACACGACAGAGCGCGGCGCGGGGGGCAGCAACAAGTGCGGGCGGCGGCGCCGCTGCCAGGGCGCCCCCTGGCGCCCATCCGCGCCCCGGCTGTACGGCGGCAGCGCTGCCCAGGGCGCAGCCCCAGGGAGCCCGGCTGCGCTGGGCTTCTGGGTACATCCAGCCTTGAGAAATGGGCTTCGCACGTCATAAAAGCGGATTCTTGCATCCAGCGTGTGGCAGAAATGCTAGAGCCGAGCCGGGGCTGCCTCAGTGCTCCAGGTGCCTTGATGGTCATGAGAGGCCACCCTGCTGTGAGATGTGGGGGGTGATTTTTGGTGACTGAATAACGAGCACGCCCTGTGCAAGGCATGGGCAAAGGCTCGCTCAGCCCCAGGTAGAGGGCACATAGCAAGAGTGGGAATTTGGGCAGCTCTTGCAATGGTGCCATGTGGGTGAAAGTCTTCACCCCACCATCCTCGGTGCTCCCATCTCCCAGCTTTCCTGTGAGCTGTTGGGTGCTTCTCTGGTGGGAGGCTGCTTTTCTTCTAGTTTCTCTGGAAAAATTACCAAATTCTTCCTTCCAGATTGTAAAAGGTTTCATCTTTCCCGATCTACATCAGTCTAAGGTGCTCCAAGTGTCTGTCTGTGGCCCTGCAGCCTCTCAGCTCATACTGTGGTGAAGTGGAAGAAAGGCATCCTCAGCATCGGAGAGAGGGAATTTGCTTCCAGTGTTTGATGTGCCGGAGATGAAGACACTGGAGCTCCCACTGTGGAAGAGCTGCTGTGCTGTCATAGGGCTTCAGACAGCGGGAGAAGGCAGGGCGAGAGCAGTGCGCTATGAGTCTGGGATGCAGAACAGGGCAGGTGGGAAGCCAGCAAGTATCAGTGCTTGGACTTTCACCCATCACCAGTGGTTCATGTGCATATTAGATGGGCAAAACCAGTATAACAGCCCAGGAGAGCTGCTGAGAGCAGCTCTTTTGGCCACTGAAGTCTAATGCTTCGTGCTGAGAAGCTCAATTGCCTGGGGGAGGATGTTTCGCAGGGGCTGGGTAGATACGGAGGGGTGACACAAGGGACACCCACAGCTCCACACATCCCCGCAGAACTGGGAGTGTTGCTCCATTTCACCACCAGTGAACTCCCAGCCAGAATAACTCACATTTCTTCAGCAATTTGCTTTTGTTTTCACTCACCTTGGCATGTTTAATCAGGGTTATATTCTCACGCAGATAAAGCCATCCTGAAACGGTCGTTACAATATAACGGGCACAAACAGGTTTTTATTTGTTTATTCATTTTCTTATCTCGGGCAGGTAAGGGCTGCTCCTTTCCCACAATATATAACTAAGTAGCAAAGAGAACTTCCCATCTTCATTTGTGCCCAAATCTCTCTGCTTCAGCCACAGCAGCTGAGGCCCTGGCACTGCTGGCAGCCTTGGTGCTTGCCCTGAGTTCCGGCCCACAGCACAGAGCATCACTCCTAGCTCTGATAGTTCCAGAGCCCCATGCTTCCCACCAACTACAATTCTGCTCCTCGGGCAGTGAGCATCCCTTCAAGACGTGGCATTATATGCGTGCAATGGCAAGTTTTGGTTCTCTCAGCAGGAATTGCTTATCTGCTCAGCACACTGGAAGACCTGGGTTATGCACAATGACTGAAGCCACATCTCCATGCATTGAGCTCCTGCAGGGCTCCATCTCACCTCCATATTCTGGGGGAGCTCAACTCTAAATTACATGCTTGAGCTTATGTCTGTAAGGGTTACATCTAAAGCCAGAATTCAAATGGTGGGATGATCTGATGTTCATTTCAAGACCCAGATCTCTAATGTCTAAAAGGTCTCCCGAGTAGGCAGTTTTCTTCTCCCTGAACTTTAATTATTTGAAGGTTTGGTGTCCAGTGTGTTCTGGTGGCCCAGATCCACACCTTACACACCAGCGAAAGGCAGTTCCTGAGAGCTGGTTGGAACTTGCAGGGGACACCTAGTCTCCTGCGGGTATAGGTTTGCTTCACTCAAAGCAAAGGTGCACACAGCCATTGGAAGAGGATGAGGCATGTGTGGCCATCCACTCATCATCCCGCAGGTCCCTTCTGTGCCACTCCTCACTGTCCAGGGAGCAGAGGAGGGGGCCCAACACAATGAAAAAGAGAGGTTTACTTTCCATCCCCATGGCTCCAGCCCATGGTGTCTCTTCAGCCAGTGCTGCTGGCTGGTAGGACCATCAGCATCCTGATGAAGTTTCTCATGTTGGTAGCATTTTGAATGGGATAGAAACAGAGGCTGTGGCAGTGCAGAAGAGTACATAGTCCCAGTGGTAAGGGCTTGTGTGTTCATCATTGCTCTGACATCAATTGTATGGGAGCTTTCTCCCCTCTCCAAAACTCTTTATACTTCGAAATGTATATATTTTTTTTAAAACCTCAGCCTGTTATAGCAGAAATTGAAATTCCACATATAATCAAAACTTGGATTTTGTCCTGCAGGCACTGGATAAGTTTCTATGTATGAATATTTTGTAACTTTCTCTGGCCAAAAGAAATGTGCGAAATGTTGTAATGTTTTTGTGCTTTCCTTTGGACATTCCAGGCTTTTGCTTAAGCTTCTCATAAAAGGTTATTTTCAGTGGAGGGACAAAAAAAAAAGAAAAGCAGCAGCCTACAGTATGCCAAGTCAATAAAGTAATGCAAAACCGTAAAACACAGCAATGATAACAACAGAAGATCAGTAGATCACAAAGGAAATAAGATGGGGATCAGACAGTGCGGTAGCTGGAAATGAGTCCATGGAAGCTAAAATAGACTGGTCCTAATAAACAGTCAAAGTTCAACTGAAAAGCATTGGAAGTGTTAATTTTTTAAATAACTTTATTTTTATGCCTTACAATTAAAAATAGCTGTGTTTGGGCAAGTTGGGAGACAGGAAGCAATTGAAGGCTTCAAGCCCAGTTTTATGCTTGGATGGAAACCCAGCCTGACCCATTCTGTGAGCTGGGCTGAGCCTGGGCAGGGGCTGGTGAGTTGCTTTAGTTCACTTACTGATTTTCTACTCAGAGCTTTTCTCTTGCAGGTTTTTAAGGCACAGAGGAGTTTTATGGGGTGCACTCAGGGTGGGAGGCTGAGCCAGAGTAGAGCTGTGAGTGCGATGCCAGCCTCTGCTCCCCCTTGGCATGTCAGGTGGGATGCAAATCCCTTTGAAGTTTCTGTGAGGCCCCGTGTTCAGTTCATCAGGTTTTGGTATCAGTCTCTTGCCTTGGGAGCCCTTTAGATCAGATGTTCAAACCACCAGCTTGAAGCACTAAAATTACCAGGAATCAGAGTGTTTAACTTCCCTCCAAAAAATCCAGCAGCCACAGTCTGTCACCTAACCGAGCATAAAACTCCACAGGAGATCAGCTTTCAAATCCCAGCCTTTAATTCATATGTGTACTTGGAGTTACTTTTATTTACCTTGCATTTCTTTTTGTCATCCTGGCATTAATTTTTTAGGCTCTCCTGGAGGACTGTGAGCAGCATACCTGGAACAAGCACCCCACTGCTCCAGGGCTCCTGGACTGGTCTGGTTAAGAAAAATAGTTATCACTGAGTATCAAGAGATTTAACAGTAAAAAAGTGACTGTGCTGGGACGGATCATCTGCAAATGCAGAAAACAGGAGGGTGCTCAGAGGGTTGCAGAGCATTATGAGCCCTGTAATGAGGTATGCAGCCCTGGGAAGAGACAGTGGTTCAGCAGGCACAAAAATATTTGCTTAATTCTCCCAGTAACAGCAAGCTGAGGTGGCTTCTACCTGCTGCCTGGAAAGCTGCTTTTGTGCAGTGTCACAGGGTGATGGGTCAGCTAAAACAGAGCCCACACAGTTTCTGCCTGCTAACCAAGATGCACTTTTCAGATGCTGTTAATTGAGTCTGATGAATTTTGCTCCAGTGGGACCTATTATGGGCAAAAATACAAGTGACATCACAGCCATAACTCATAAAAATCAAGCCCCTGAATTACATCTGAGAGCAATATGAAAATGCAAGTGGGATTTCAAATGGTATCAAATAACTTTCTGTCATACCTTATTAATACCACAGAGCTAATAGAAACAGCTATATTATCATCCTAATGTCATTATACATATACAATACACACATGCACATACACACAAACAGTCTGTGTAATTATAACAACATTATTTTGTTCACATAGCCTGAAAAATGTGATTAGATGTCGGCTCTGAAATGGCAATATTCAATCAGGTATGACTTGTATGTTGGCTCAGAGCACAGTCTTCTACTTGTAAAATTATGCCGTGTTATGTGTGGTGGTAGTGTGGATGGCTGTGAAAGAAAGAGGGAGCTGAGGCCACGGAGATCATTTCATCTCAAGTTGGAAGGGACGAATTGTCATTTCTAAGCTGAAACCCCATCACTGTCTAGTGAGCTATCCTTGGCTATACTTTCTTGCCTATATCATTCCAGAAAACATGGTAATTTATCTGCTAAAAATAACTGCCTTCTCACAAAATCACGAATGAAATCTCTCTGCTGAAATTATCCAGAATGCAACCAAACTATTTGTTTTTTAATCAAAAAGCTCAGTAAAGGACATCACCTGGGCTTTTAGATGGGCTTCATTTTCCAAAAGATGTACAGGAAACACACCCAGCAGCCATTTCACTTTCCAGCTTCTGTCAGATACTTTACCTCAACAGTGAAATCTAGTGAAAATATACATATGTGTATATATATCCCTGCATGATGGGGATAGCTGGAGCTGGAAATACCTTTGTGAGAATGCCAGGCCATATTTACCCAAGTCAGTGGTTAAAGCAACTTGCTATTCTCAGTATGCCAGATTTAAATTGGTTTAAGTAAACAAGCTGACCTCTTTCCACTTCACAGGTCTTAGCCATCATGGCTTTTTTCCTGAGAAAATTCTTGGGGTGTTTTATAAGTTTGGTTGCCCCAGAGGAGGCTAAGCAGCTATCTCAGAGCGAGCAGACAGTGCTGCTGGGGAGCAAGCCAGGGAGACCAAAGTGGGTTTCCCAGGCAAGGGATGCACCAGCCAAACTCAAAATTTGCCTCCTTCTGCCCTGCTCTCGTTCACTTTGAATGCCTTACCCATACCTAAATGCTTAATGGCAACTCTTGCTCTCCTGTTTGGGGATTGAGTTTTTCCATTTTTTTCCACTTTGGTTTCTCCAAGGACATTTGACCTCTCACTTACTGAGATCTTTTTTAACAGCACTAGGATGAGACACAGTGACACGGGGAAAGGTCTCCTGAAGTCTCCTATGTACCTGCCAGGCTGGTGGACAGCCCTGAGCTTGCATCTGGAGGATGCAGGGCTGGTGTCTCCACTGCCACCAGCTTGCTCTTCCATTTACATGTGGATTTTTTCCCTGTAAGCTACAGCAGACACTTCACATTTCATCCCATGTCTTTAGCCTTCATCTGAGTTACAAATGCAACAAAACTAATGAATCAATCATCTAGCACAGTTTAGTGATATTTAACCTCTGACTAAGGAGTCTTCAAGTCATCCCTACCTAAGTACATACTCGAGGCAGCTCAGCAAACAACCTACTGGTGACTGTCCCGCAACTTGCCAGCTCCTGAATTTTGCCTGAAAAAGGCTTTTGGCATCTGGCATCAAGTGGCAGTAGAGGAGAAACAAAGCAAAATATTTTCTGGTACCTCAGCTCTACAACCTGAAGGCTGCTTCTTGCCTTGCAGGACAACAGGCTTAATAAGCAAGTGCTCCTCTGTCCTGGGTCTCTGTGGTCCCTGGCACTGGCATCAGGGAGGGACAACCATTTCTGCACCTCCTGCTGAACTAGCCTTACAGTCAGGCTGAAATAACTACAGATTATAAACACAACTTGTCTGGTAAACACTGGAGAGGACACAGAAACCATTGCTTCTCTCACAGTCCAGGTACACATGTCAAACTAAAATACTAGAAGGGAAAAGGAATTGATCTGCAAGTCCAGCTTTGCCAAACACGCGGTGTTATTCAGCCACTGTTTCCAGGGAGCACAGATATCTGCCATACCAGAGAGTCTTTCTTCTCCTGCTTTCCAGTTCCTCCTTTTCTTACCCAAGTGAGTGTTGGACACATTTCCAAAGTACAAGAATCTCTGAGGTCTAACCACCATGGATCCGAGCCTCTGGGGATGACAGAGTTGGTGTTTTTTTTTTTTTTTTTAAATCCTCTTGAGAAACAGATGCTTTGGATCATCTTCATTATACCTAGCCTGATTTATTTTAATTGCTCTGAGTATCCGGAATACTACGATTGCATAATCTCATGCACATGCCTTTAAAAGGAAGCCTTGGCTGCAACGTTGGGAAGGCAATGTTAAATATGGAAAAAGTACTATGCAAAGTCTCATTTATTTTGGAAATCACTGGAAAGAGTTCTACTGAAAATTCGCAGCAAAACATATGCCACATTTGAATAATTATTTTGAGAGGTGCTTTACCTAGCTTCGCAATAAAAAGGGCTCTGAAAATTGCAGTCCTTCAAAAAGCTCTTACTCCCAGCCCCAGAATTTTGGTGAAATCAGAGGACAGTTAAGCCCATGGTGGCAGTCCCAGGGTCAGCTGCTGAGCCTGAGACAAGGCCTGGCTGCCTGGCACTGTGCACTGGGGGGATCACTTCCACCCCATATGAAAACAACCAGAGAGCAGTGAGCTAGGGGAGAACCTGTCTTGAGCAGAGTCAGTGGGAACCACAGGCTCAGGATAGTGAGAAAGGAGGTGGCCTGCTGAGATCTGCCCTTCATGGGTTTAGAAATACAGGACTTCATCTCAGTGAAACAAAGTGGGAATAACAGAACTGGAGAGAAGTATGTGAATATTATCCACTTGTCTTATCTGATGAAATGCATGAGATGCCAAATATTGTCTGCTTGAGAAGAAAGGTCTGCAGAAACCTTCTTCCAGTTACAGTATTATTTGAAGTACTTTTTAATTGGACCTAGAATAAGGAATTATTTTGAAGTCATGTCAATATGTTATCTGTTATTAAGATGCTGCTTTTCTGGAGAGAGATCCTTACCACAAGGTTATTCTTTCTCTGTATTTTTTTAATTTATCTTATTGAACAAATTAATACCTGCCATAAATACTGTCCCTGAATTCTTTCTCTCTGAAAGAATTTGACCAAGAACTCAAAAAAACACCCAGGCCCTGCCCTGACCATTGGCTTATTGATATGCTTTCCTGTCTTCTAGGGAAAGGAAAAGCCACGAAGTTTACGGGTTACCTACACTGTATTAATTATTTAAAAACACGCAACCGAGATTTTGTTTTGCAGAAAACCTATTTGATTTATCCTCCCCAGCCTTAGCATCCACACAGAGAAATGTGTGTGCGTACCCTGTGCCTCTGGCTGCACAGCAGATACCGTGGGGGATGGTTAACCAAACGTGGGCTCTGCACAGCGCTAGGATAAGCAAGCCCAATAAAATTCACACGTGAAGGAGAAGATCCATAATCATACGTTCTGATCTTGAAAGGGAATCGTGAACACTTCCCACTTCTTTTTTTTACTTGGTATCATTTTTCTGGGACCAAAGTGGATTCGTGTAGATTTGGCAATACCTATTTGCCATGCCAGACCCAGCAGCAAAGTCAGCGCTACCATCCCCGTCCGGCAGGTGCTTTGGAAATTGATTGTATAAGGGGCTGTGCACAGGCAGCAACGCCACAATTTACAGGCTATACCTTTAAACGCCCACAAATTTACTTCGGGTTTGCAGATGATAATGCAAGTCACATTTGGGAGAGGGAGCCCACAGGGACTATCAGGAATATTAATGTTATCACAGAAGTTTATTAGTGCCTGCATGTTGAGAAGTGGGTAAGGAAAACCTCTGGGTTTTGCTGCACTATCAACAATTTTCATGCAAGAAGTTTTCTGGTCCTGGTCCTCCCCCTGATAGGGTTTGGATAAAAAGCCTCCAAGACTGATCTTTGGGAAGTGTTTGGGTTTTTAAGCAGTGCAGGTATTTCCTCCATTAACTTCTGCAAACCTACATTTCTCAAACAAGAGCTGAGGGCTTTCCGTCTGTACCTCTCCAATGTGTTGTCATTTCTAGCTCAACGAACCCACGTGCCTCATGATTGTGAAATTCCTATATGCATCTGCCATTGCACAGAATTAAAATAACCCTTCAGATGTGGGTCTGCACATCTGTTTTGTCCCCGTTTTTCAAGCCAAGCTAAAAGCCCTTCACTTCACTCTCTTTTTTTTCCTTGTGCTCCCATCTCTGCTGGTGGAGAGGTATTCCTAGTGTTGGATTTATGGTGGAAGTGATGTGATGCTGTTGTTTTTTCCTGAGGAACAAGCCATCAAGATGTGAGCAGGGGTTATGGAAACCTGTCCCTGACATGCCAGAAACCCTTCTCGTCCCTTCTCCCCTTTCTTTTTTAATGGCTATAAAACCTTGTGCCTGTTATCTTGTCTGGGATCAAGTGTGTGATCAGTCTTTCTGAAAGGTTTGCATTCTTTTAAGCTCTTTCTACATTAAAGTAGGGAAAAAAAAAAACAGGGGGGAAAGGAAGAAGCTTGCAGTCCATCTGATCAGAGAGGAACCTCTCAGCACAATTCAGGGCTGCTGCCTGAGGAGGCGGCAGCAGAGGTGAAGAAATCAATGGGCTGGTGGCAGAAGCGCTTGGGAAGAGGGATGTGCTTGGGAGGAGATCCATTTGTCCTGAAAGCTTTGTTAAGGTGCCTCCATTCAGGAGGTGCAGTTAAAGACAAACCAGATATCTCCAATTTCAGCACAAACCCACATACAATGAGTTCCAGAGGAGTCGCAGCAAGTGTGCAAAATTTCAGCCATATTTACATTTTGAAACAAAATAATGGAACAGGCACTTGCTCTGGTAGCTATGGACTGGGCTAAGGGCACCCAGCCACCAGCTGCAGGCTGGGCAGGCGTGCTCCTCTGCCACCTTTCAAGGCAAAGCCAAAATGTGCTGTCTCTTTTTGACTGGGTGGCCCAGGCTGGGCACCACCGGCCCTTTGCCGAGAAGGTGACCCAAACCCCCCCGGTGCATCCTCAGCCAAACAGCGCCTGAGCTGCTGGACATGGTTCCCCATTGGCATCCCCCCAACACAGACAAACCAACAAAGCACCCGAACTACAGACGAGGCCTTACACTGGTCTTGGCTACACTGCTGCCATTTGGTGTGCTTTGAGAAGCGGGGCATTGGCTGATGGAGGAGCTCCTGGCTGTTCCATTTGATTCGGGATTCTGATGAAAGTTCTGCTTAAAATCACAAACCTTGCTGCTTAGAAAAGTGTAGGTGATTCCCCCAGAGGCCTGGCCAGCATTCCTGCTTCTAGTGTACAACATTATTGATTAATCGGAACGAATGCTCACAGCTGCTGCCTGATGGATAATGTCTTTGGTGTTTCCCTGCATATAATTATTTACTACTTTATTGATGTTATTTATTTCTTCATTGAGTATTGTTGGCTGTTTAATTATGTGAAACACAACTGCAAGTGTTGCTGCTAAAAGCCACGGGAAGGGCTGCCCAGAGCTGAAATCTTTCAACCGTAAACTCTAAAAATAAATCTAAAGATAAAATTATTTTAGCTAGCATTTTGAGTGAAGACCATCAAACCACAAGCACATTGCATGTCATCTGGAGGCTGATGCCAAAGCGCCACTTTCAGATAGATTTGCAATGCTGATTTGATTGTGCACGGCAAAGGACTCTTGCGGACTTGCATGTTTTATTACATTTCCAAAACACATAAGCAAGGTCCCTGTTTTATTCTTGGTAGCTGAATGTTTGAAATAAATCAAAGCGAAACTCTGACTTCCCAGTCAAGAGTGCCTAACCAAGCTTCTTTCAAAAATCAGTTCCTGTGCTGAGGTCCAAGGACCTCCCAGGCCGGATGCTGGCCCTGTCCAGTGCCTCAGTGGCAAACTGGGGAATCTCTCCAGGAGCTCCCTCCAGGCTCTCCCTTCTGCCTCCCTGGCTCTCTGAAAATGACGCAGACCAAGAGCCCCTGCACCCTCCCTGCTGCAACTTGGCACTGCCCTAGCCCTCCTCAGAAGAAACAGGCTGCTGCAACAGGTCTTGCTGAATTTGGGAGCCAATATTTAATCCTTGGATCCACATGGGACGAGAAAGGATGTGCTGAGGCTTACTTAGCTCATGATGTAAGCTCAACCTTACCAGCACCACTTCTTGCCAAGACCTATCCATGGGGGCTTGGGGGCAAAATCAACACCTTAAATTCTATCTGGAAACCAAAAAGCAGTAAAGACAAACTAGATTTAAGACATATTGTGGCTCTCAACAATCTCTAAGTATTTACCATTAAAAAAACCCCAAAAAAACCCAGACGGGTACGTAACTACAAATACGGTATTAGAGAACTTGTTAGAATCTTCCCAAAAAACCAAACAGAGGATGCACAAACCCAGCTCACAAATTATTAACACACCTATAACAGATCAGAAATAGCCTCTGTATCTCCTTACTTATAAAGTAAAAATTCCTTCTCTGTCATCCATTCCCAATAGCACTCATCAGGCCCTTTCCCCAGGGCAGGAGAACAAATAGCTCTGGCAGTCCTTGCTTGGCCATCAGTGCATTTGTTATTCAGCAGCTACTAGTCTGAATGTTTCCACACAGCTCCCTACAGATCTCTTGCTTACTTCTGAGGCAGTGCATTAAAATTAGTGAGGTCTTAGCTACTGCTTTATGAAAAGTCCCAAAGATGACCTGTTGCCAAACCTCTAGCTTCCCTATGGCCTGTGTCCTAGGGCAGCGACTTCTGCTTTTCTTCAGAAGCCCAGAGAACCAGACTCATGCCTGGTGCTGTCAGGTCACCTGGATCTGTTCCAACAAGTCTCAAGCCCAAAGCATGAGCAAGAGTTGACTGTGTGGCCCAAGTTCTGCCCATTCTCTTGATACACAGCATACACTCACCTCTTTTTTTTTTTATTTTTAAATAAGACACGTTGGGGAAAACTTGAGAGACAGAGTAAATAGAGAGGAAGAAAAAAAAAAAAAAACCCCACAAAAGAAAAAGAAAGATGATGGGTCTAGGGAATTTGGTCTCTATTTCCCTCTTTGTTCCTCCTCAGCCTCCACATCTTCATGCATTTCCTTTGTCTAGAGCCACCTCTTCCTCTGCCTGTTTTTTGAAATGTCACAATCTTTCCTGTATCCCTTGTGCCCACATTGTGAGGGTACCATGGGCACCTTTCCAGCAGGGATGCACAGCGCGATGGGGAACACAGCTAGGATTTTCAAAGGAAGCTAAGGAAATCATTATGGAGATCTTGGTGAGAATTTGCACTTGGCACTCTTCTGATCTTTTGAAAGTTCCACCCTACAGGAACGATCTAAACAAATGTATGTCCCAATGCTGATAAATCCATTTGGAAAGAAATCAAAGAAAAGCTTGCTGGGTTTGGAGACCTTTGAAGAAAGGGAAGTATCCTGCCAACCTGATGCTGAGATCTATCTTGTTCCACCATTTGGTCTGAATCATCAGAGTCCTCCACGGCTCCCCTTCCTCCTCAGGGTGTGGAGGGCAGGATTGCCACTGAAGAAAGGAATTTGGGGGCCAAGAGGACAACTTAATTTGAGGAAAACTCAAACGAAATATTACTTAACAATGGACGTTACAACGTCTAAAAATATCTCAATGAGTCAGATTACTGAAAATGGCAAAGCTACAGAGCAAAACCATTGCCTCTTCTCAGCAGTCAACTGGCTTCATTCACAAGCCTGGCATCTCTTTCCCCTTATGCTTTTAATATCACAAAAAAATGGGATTTATTTTTAAGTCTACAATAAGTTAATGTTTAATGCATCATCCTGTAGAGCTCTTGGTGTTTACATGTTTTCCAACTAACCAAATTCGTAGAGCAAATTAAAAGTCTGTAAGACCAAGACAAGTAAATTACAGCTATTTGTTGCTCAGAAACTATTGGCTCATTCAGTTCCACGTGCCCCCCAAATAAACGGATTCAATTATGTTTTCACCTTCCCTGGCAATATTAAGATCTCTCAGTGTTGCTGGCCAGGGCTATCGCTCCTTAGCTTGCAAGTGTTAGGGCTGCGTGCACACACGCTTCCTGCGAATGCGCGACCTTGCACTGTGCCGCAGTCACGGCGTTTGCAGCGTAACCTATTAAACCAGGCTGGCTCAGCACCAGGCACGCTCGAGGAGCACGGGAGAAGGAAAGGTGGGGACTACAGGGTTGGCGATGCCTTTTCTATACTAATGATGCGGATGGTTGCGGCCCCTTTTGTACACTGACCGAAATATAAATAGCCAGCAAGAGTTTTCCGCTCCCTGACAAGCAAATCCCTGCCAAGTGAGCCGTTCCCAGCACCGTGCCATAGGGGGCTTGCTTGGCTTCTCCATATTTCACACGTAGGTGACTTCTCCTGGTTGGTCTAAAGGCCCTGAGACCTGGACACAGGTGGGACCCTGGGCTCTGCCCCTGTGCCTGCCCTGGGACTGTCCTGCAGGCAGCTCTAAGGGATGCCATCAAATTCCTCAAACCCCTGTAACACTGAGCTGGGCAGCTCAGAGATGTCACCTTACCCCAGCACATGCTGTAAATGTAAACATTATCCACTCTGCATGATGTTTTGGCTTGGTTTATCACATTGCTAAGGTCTCCCAGGCGATGTGACCCAAGGCAGGTGAAGACCCTGTGATGGCAGCACTGAATCCACTGATGCTCTGTGAGATGGGGCAAGTGAATCCCTCTGTCCCATGCTGTGCAGGGCAGTGGAAAGCCAGCAGCCATAGTAGCCAACAACAGCAAAAAAAAAAAAAAAAAAAAAAAAAAAAAAAAAAGTTTTAGGATTGAAATCAGCAGAAAAAGGAAACTGGGACTTGTGTTGTCAATGGTAAAATTCCCACTGGTGCTGGTGAGACCAGGATTGGGCCCATGCTGCACCCCTGTGTTTTCCCAGGCTCATGAAGATTTAAAATTCTGGATTTCAAATGATGGTTTATTTCTGGCTGGCTGGCTTGTTTGGCTTGAACTGTTACCTGGTTTTGGCTGTCGGGCTTATTTTTAATCTACTATATTAGTACACAAACTTAACAAAGAACAAAACATTACCAATGCTGCATGTCATTCCTAGCCCTCCATCAGCTGAAAGTTTGAGGTCCACCAAATCCATCACACTCTCCCCACAACATCAGACTCCACCCAGACCATTAGCATGTTCTTCATATCATAAATACACGACTGGGAAGGAAGGGGAGAAGCCAGTGACGCATTGGCACCAGGCACTCCCTCCTGAACAGTGCCCCTGCGCTGATTTAACCACCACCAACCCCACTGTGGGGGCAGCTAGGGATGAACTCTGGCTGCCCAGGGGTGTTTTGGTCAAAGAAACTTCTCACATGGGCACATTCAAGACAGGTTTTGTCAATTGATGTCAATGGCAGGCTGTGACATTCTTCTGTGTTTTTGGGTTTTTTTTTTCCCTTGCTGCTATTTGAAGAATGAGATTTTATCTTCCCTTCCTGCCCCCCTCCTTTCACCCCACGCCTATTTCACTAAAACCTGCCTTTCGGGTCAGCGTGCTGGTAAGAGATTAATTTTACACTGAAAAAAACACTGAGCAGAGTATTTCAGCTTTGACATATGAGATGTCTGCTATAATATTGCAGTTTTTCTAAATTAAATATTAGGAAAAATTAAACCCAATTGTGGTTCGTATTCCTATGGAAAATATTTCTGTTCAAAACAGTCCTTCCACGCTAAATGACTTAAGTAACTGAAAACACAATAAATATGCATCAAGTTAAAAACCTAGATTATTCAGGTTTTAAGGCTTATAACTAGAAGTGGTTTAATGTTTCATGCCTAATAATAGATTACTCCTATCACATTTCTAACCTTTATTTCTACCAGCTTTGAAGTCCAGCCATATAAAGGCTGTTTGTAGAACCACACGAAAGTTAAAGCAAATATTACTCAGAGTGATTCATATGAACAAGAATTTGCAATGAAGGCAGAGGGTTTTTTTGTGTCTGTATCAAAGGAAATGAAATGTTTGCAATATTTTCCAGTTGATAAATGCATTAAAACATTTTAGTTGTGTAGTACGAACATTGCTGACATAAACAGACTTTGACCTGAAACAGATTGTATTAAGCTCTGTGGGGGAGGCAGCATTAACAGAAATAAAAATAAAATAAAAAATAGAAATTCCTAGATTTCAAAATCTGCCACAAGGTCACCGCAGTCCTTAATTAGCTGAATACATTAAGAGAAAGCTAGAACACAGATTCTGTAAAGAGAGCAAATGTATGTTTAATCCTCTGTTCTTTGCTTACAGATTACCCTTTCAGAATGAGTAACCTTATTTTCTTTTTAAATATCTATTTACCTTTTTGAGCTTTGCATAGCAAAGCAGGGCTTTCTTTTTCTTTCTTTTCTTTTTTCTTTTTTTTTTTCTTTTTTCCCCTGTGTTGCAAAAGAAATTAATTTTTTGCTAGTTGGTATGCATTGGCAGGATTTCTGCATAAAGAATGTAAGCCATCTATCTTTGTATTCAAGATATAGTTAATCTGGCAGTTAAAATACTTTGGAAACATTTTGATGACTTATCTGGAAAAGTAGCTTTGCATTTTCAAAGAAAACTCAGAACTGTATTGCAAGGGGAAGATAAAAGATATATGAAGTGTTTGTTCCAAGCGATACTATTCATTTAAAGATCAGAATGTAACCCCACCCAAGCAATTATTGTGGAAAAACAAGACAAAAATCCTTATACAGCTTTCTGACACAGTCTTTATTTGTGAAACAAAATAACTATATTACAGTTATAGTCTAATGGATTGCAAGCTGCTTTATTAGAGTCAGCTGAATCCCGTTTAGCATAAAAAAGAACTCTGTTTGCTATCAAGAACACATTTACATTAATATGACTTTGACAAAGTAAAATAAAATCGCATTAAGATGATGTAAGTAGATAAGACAATGAAATCTCTGTGAGATAGTTTTGGCACACCAATTAGAGTCAAGTCCCTACAGGAAAGAAATATATTTTTACACCAAGTATCCATGTGTATTTAAGTCATAGAGTGGCCAAAATTAATTCCACGCTTAAAATATTTCCAGCAGGGGAAAACAGAAAGTTTATTATTATCATTATTTTTATTTTTCCCTTGAAAGGTAAAATTTCTGATAAACTACATATTTATTTGCAATAATACAACCAAGTTTTGTTCTCCGCGCTAGCCTGTAATCATCCTGATTATTGCGAGGGACTTTCCAATATAGAGCAGCTGAAAACAAGGTTTTAGATTACATGGTAATTTAGGAATGCATGAAAAGCCAAGCAGTCACCATAATAGAGCACCGCATAAACTTCATGGCTTTTACAGCAAAACATAACATATGTTTTGTGATTCATTCAGATGATTTTTCAATTTTTTTGGGTCAAGAAATATGTTGAGCTCTAGTATTCGTCCTATATTTAGGGAACCTTACTCTTGAAAAACGACAACACCACCCCCCACGCCCCTGACTTTGATGTCTCTCTCTTTAGTTTGGTCATTAAAAGAACGGCAGTGATGGATGGTGATAATGCTGTAGATTTTATGAGTAATCAGGCCTTGGCAGCCACAAGATTTCTTTTGTAGTGAAACTTTAATATTCCTTTGGCCGTGCGTAAACTTTTTCTGCTGTTGGAACCACTTTACACACGCTACTCGCTAAGCGTTACAAAGCGGCTCTTACCCAAAAAGCCCGTGCTTTAATTTACCACCCGACAGGGGAAGCTCAGCCCCCTCGCACACACCGAGCTCCCGCGGAACAGCCCCTCCGTGTTCCGCAGCATCCCTGTTCTGCCCGGGGAGAGGAGCTTTCGGGCTGCCCCCCGCACCCCCAGCCAGGGCACCCCGGGCGTCCCCGCTCTCCTCTCCCCCTTCACCCGTTTCCAGTGAATTTGCTGCAGCAAACACCAGGTGTCTCCACTTAGCTGAGCTACAGCTTAAAAAAGGGGCTTTGCTACCAAAGAAATAATTAAAATAAATAAAAAATAGGCTTCTTCCTTCCATCGCTGTTACCGTGCCTGCTGCAAGGCGCTGTGCGCGAGGCAGAGCGTACGTACGCGCAGATAGGCCGGTACCGGGCTCGTATTTTAGTTTCTCACTCGATACGCCTCTGTCAGGCAAGGCAGGACTTTCCTGAGTTTGAAATAATCCAAATTCAATCACTTTAAAGCTGCTACAATATGCAAGTCCTGGCAGCCGTTTTAAATTAATGGAACATCAGATGTGCTCTGATCCTCTCAATTTCCTTGGGCAAGGGAAATTCTGCTGCGGTGGTAGCGGGAGGGGAAATATAGAGCTATCAGTAAAATAAATGTCAGCTTTTGTCTGATGATAAAAAAATGCATATGGCCAAAAAAGACACAATATTTATTGCTATGTAATTAAAATGTGTTTCTATATGCAGTAGGGATTATCATAGTGGTTTGGACACATGAACACTATGCAGTCTGATCCACGTGAACAGATACTAAGCGAAACCACAATAAAAAATTGCTTTTTATTTTTAATAAATACAGCTAAATATTTTATTTGGCTGTAGGTATTTATTTTTTGCACCTGCTGGTATGTTTATCAATAAAAATATTAGAATGCCAGTCTTGAAAGCCCAGTCCCAGGGCATGGATGGGATTTTGGCAAGAACAGAGCGGGGGAAAAAAACCCTATCTCCATAGCAAGATGCCAGCCCATGCAAATGGTTTGGGGTTTACTTAGAAAGCATAAACATTCATCGAGTTTGTCAAAAGGTTTGCAGACTTGAGAACCTTTTGATCAAGCCTGGGCTGTGTTTTGAGGAAACCTGCACTGGAATATGGTTTTCAAGATGCAATTCAGTAGCTTTGCTTTTGAAATACAAACAAGACCAAAAATTCAAACGAAGGCCCTGAGCCTTTGCGCAAGCTTTTATGGCGCATGGTTTTTGCTGATGTGTAGGGCTCATCACCCAGGGCTATTGTCTTGACTACAAGGGCCTACGTTTCATAAAGTCTTTTTCCTGAAACAAACATCCAACACAAGCTGTTAGAGTTAAACTGAGGACAAGATATCGCTTTAATTCTGAGTTTTTCAGTTATTTGCTTTATATGAGAAAATCCTGGCTTCTTCTGTGCTAACTGGGACTCACATTGCCAGACAGTATGTTTTAAGTTATTTTTAAAAATGCCGGGTTTTGAAGGCTCTTAAATCCTTTGATGTAAATGAAAATAAAATCGTAGTCTGGAAACTAACAGAGACTTTTAATCTTGATCTTAAAAGCATGAATCATACTGCAGCAGAGAGTAAAACTGTTTTCTGTCCTCTGCACTCACCTTCTGTACACATATTGATATTTAATATTTATAGGTGGCAATTAGAGATCTCAGGTAGTCCCAGTGCTTCTGTACGAGCTCTGTACACAGTTACTGCCTCACAGTCTATAGCTGAGATTTCTACAGCCTTGTTGTTTTTCTCATTTAAATATGACATTTCAAGTAAGACTGATTAAAACAAAGCAAAGCAGAAGCAAAATGTTTCAAATTCTAGGTGCGTAACATTACAGCAGCAGAACTTAGACTGATTACTGTCTCAAAGTAGGAAAACTAGTAGCAAGGTAGGGGTATGTGACAAATAGAGAAAAACTTTTCCCCATAGTCCCCCTGGAAAGCCCAGCCATCATTTTCTGCCAGACTGGGGCAGAGCCCAAGCCCAGCCCCAGCACGGGGAGAAAGCCCAGCTGACTGGCTGCTCCCCTGGGTCTCAGAGCTGCAGGCAGTGCACAGATGCCAGGTTGCAAATACTGGATGAAGAACAACCAGCTGAAATACATATTTTTAATCAGATTTTCATACTGTAAAATTCTCACTTGATGCTAAAAGGAGAACATCCCCTCCCAAATCTGCCAGCACAGTCATCCCTTCCCTTTGCCTGCCTGTAGCAGGGGTTGGCAGCTGCCAGGATGCTCCCTGGGCATGGGCACTTGGCGGGGCAGTACGTAAAAAAATCCCATTGCCTCTTTCAGTGGTCCCCAAACACAGGTAACAGTGAACTCCACTAGGGATACTCTCCTCAGCCCAAGGTGCTCCCCTGAGATCCTCTGCTGAGAAAACTGCCTGGCAGCTGCAAGGGTGCAGCATGTCTGATGGCAGACAGATATGTTGGGTCCTTCATCCCAACAGTCATACCAAGAGCTACTGGGAGGCTGTACGTAGCTTGTGAGTGCTTCCGTCTATGAGTAGACATGTGCTGTGGTGGGAAGGCGTACCAGGCCCTTGAGGTGTGCCATGGGTGTTTTCAGATGGCTTTTAATCTCCAGGATCCTGCCGTGGTTTTTGTCCCAGAAGAGGCTGTGATCAGCAAGAAATGAATTCCGGTATTTGTTTACAAGTCACACGCTCTACTCCCAGCAAGTCTGAAGATGACTCAGGATGCTTTCCACAGTAACACCCACCACCAAACCGCAACAGAAGAAATAATTAAGATGGAAGTTCATCCTACCTATATGAACCAGGCGTTGAATCTCCATGTCTGAATTCTTCTGGATTTAAAACTCTTCATTAGCTCCACTGGAGTTTTAAGGCAAAGAATTTCAAGATTTGTCCCTAAATAAGAAATACCAAATTAATATAACAGCATGGTGGAATTTCCATTTACTGCACACAACAGTCAAGATACTCAGACTTATGGCTCCCACTTCAATTGTAATTCAGTTTCCTTGCTCATACATTATGTTTTAATCTACTCTGAATGGGGTTATCTTTAGTTCCTTAACAAGATCATATAATTCAGCTGTCATAGTTTCCATAAGAACAATATCTTGGAATTTCCTGCCTTTAATTTGGACTAACTCCTGTCTATAGCATTGCATTAATGCTGTTTCCAATGCGTGTGGTGACTATGATATCAATCATTACGTACACATTACATACATGTTTATAATGTTCAAGTACCATTTGTAGAGGTAATGTCTCGAAGTAATGTAAGGATCTCATCTTGGTAAATCAAATAGCCCCAGCTGGGCTGCCTCCTCTCTGTCTCAGGCTTCGCAGCTAGGCTGTTCACTGTGAAGGAAAGTCTCCTGTCCAAGCAGGCAGAGACGACAGATAAGAGCCTGCCTCAAGTCCTTTCACTGCCTTTTCTGCCATGAGTACTTTTTCTGTTGCTGGGCCACAGGAAAATGTGGGTCCTTAGAAGGTCAGAAATGCCTCCTTGGCACATGGAAAAGTATCCTACCTGCCACAGAAGTGCTTGAGGGCTCACCCAAATGCCCCATTACACAGAGCTGTGCCCAGTCCCTGAGGAGAGATTGCTCTAGCTGCCTCTGTTTTCTAAGAAACGAGGCAGGACATTTAGCAGTTGAGACCTGAGGCTTCCCAATTAGCCATACTGACAGATGGCTGTTTCTATTTTTGCCTCCCTTACTCCAGGCCCATTCATTCAGTGTGCTCCTTTTAATTACACAGAGCCATGTGTCCAAAACCTTGTCCACTTTTTCCTGAGCATATCAGTTGCTCTAAAAGGAGATGTTACCGTTTCCTAAACCACCATTTTATAGAGTTTCACTATTTGTTTTGTGACATAGAAGTCTGCCTCCAGTTTGACTGTGCTTGTACTTGGCAGTACCCCTGAGATTCAGGAGACCAACAGCTCTTCACAGAAGAGCACATACCCTGTCTCACTTGCCCCAGAGTTCCCCGCCTATGTGCCTGCAAGTGAAGCTGGTAAGGTGGGGCATCAGGACATAGCAAAAGGCAAATAAGATTCAGCATAAGGCAACCTGTATCAGCACATATTCAAGCAAGGATGCATCTCCTAAAGACCTGATAAACATCCCTTTCTAGGTTTCCTTCAAAAGGCACACGCCCTCAGTTCAATACATGGTAGGGTCAAAATACACACATAGTCTCAGCAGCCCAAGAGTGACATGTTGTTTCATGCCTTTTCCCCTGACTTCATCTCCTCTTCTCATTCCAAAAGTTTTCTAAAACCTTTACTGTATTTTCAACCTAAGAAAGTCCTAACTAGCAGAATAGAGAGAAAGGGGGATGAAAAATGAGACTGACAAAAGGCTGGGTTGGGTGACTTCCAGCATAGCTCAGGGGGGGCAGGGGGGACCAAACTGCAAGTTGCTTTCAGTGAAAAACTAAAAAACAGCAGAAGCATGGCTGAGGGGCTCAGAACTACCCTAACAAACCCAGCACCACACACTATTTTAAAACCACTTGCCATTTCTGGAATACTCTCAACCCGAACCCCACTGTTGCTACACTGCTGATAGGGAATGGCTCTCACCCATTTATCTGCTACTCATTTGTGATCAGTGGCCCTATGGAAAAATGGCATCAATAATGAATAAGTCGCAAATGATGTGCTCTGTCTTTCCAGCCCTGGCTATAATGAAGACCATCAGGTGGTACAAAGTACTTCACCTTAGTCATGTTGATCTTCAACAGCTGGGAACCTGGCCCGGGTTAGGTGAGGGAATGACACCATGCAGTGCCATGGCTGAGTGTCAACAACGCGGGTACACCGCGATTTCCACAAACCCTGGCGGGAGGGAGGGTAAGGCTGTGTGAATCGACCAGGGGGGCACAAGCCCAGTTTATCAAGCATGCACAGAACCATCCAGCCCCAGAGAGGCTGCTGCTGGCTTGGCTGGGACTCTGGCACAAATCGCTGCACGAACCCAAGCTTTCTAGAGTCTCCGAGAAGATGGGAAAACCTGTCCAAGGCTGAGCAGACAGCGGTAGTGACACAGCAGATGCATATGTTTCTAAGGATACCAGGGGGCAGCCTGGTACTCTGGTGAGTGCTGGAAGCTGTACTGCACATGCAGCCACGCCTATCATGAGGGTTTTGCTGCTTTGGCACTTCCTAATTTATTTAATTTGTATTTATACCATTTTGTTTCTATTTTGAGCCTTTGTCAGATGCTGACATGTTTGTGCAGAGTCAAACTATGCAAGGAGGCTTTGGAAAGGAGTTAAGGGGGGTTAAAAATGTCAGAGCACTGGGAAGGGCTGTTCCCAAGCAAGGGGTTGCCACTGTAACTGTGAAAAGGCAATTTGGCCAGTTTACCCCAGGGCTAGGCCATTGCTCTCCTGCCTGGGGGAGGCAGGTCCCTGAGGATCTGCGGAATGTACGGGAGAGTCCATGAAGGGTAATGGGAAAAAAATAACCTTGTTGACAGCAGATTTCCACACCTGGGTCTAAACTTCCATTGGAAAATGGAGATCTGCAGATCAAGAGAGGCTGAAAACCACAGTGTAAGCACATCCCAGCTCTGTCTCTGGGATAGCTTGCTGTTGTGTCCAACCGATGAGTACTGCTGAAGTAAATTACTTCGCTACTGTGATGATACTGCAAAGCATAGGCAGAGGGTAACACTTCCCTTTGCCTCTCTCTCTGTGACCCAGTGACATGCTTGTCATGGCTTGGTTGGAGGACATACATAGCTCCTGAGAAACAGCTTCTAGGGAAAAGCTATACACGCCATGGCCAAACAGTGCAGATCAACAGTTTTGGTGGGTAAAACACCAAGAGCTCAAATACAAGTAGCAGATGAGAACACAGCTGTTGATGCTGACATGTTACCGGCCTTAAGGAATGATGTTAAACAGCTGGAAATGCATGTGAAGCACTGGGGAATAGGAATGGAAGGAAGAATGTCAGGCTCACGATTGAAAAGGCTATCAACTGCGGATGCCAAATTCTTCCTTTGCAAATCATTTGTAGATCTCTCACTGCTTCATACTACAATGGTCTTCAGTCCCCTGGCTTCGGGAAGACACACATGGCAAAGCTGCAGGCTTCCAGACTGGCCAGGCCTGCACAGGCATCCTCAAAAACTCCCAATACAGCAAAAACTTTTAAGGTGTATGAATATCTTCAACCAGAAGAAGAGAAAAGAGAAATCCTGTTTCCCTGTGGATGATTGAGGAGAAGATGTAGAATGGTTTCACAGTAGAAAATCTCCGTTCTTGGAGGAGCTTTTTTAATGTTTTTTCCTGAATAGTTATGCTGTTAGCAAGTCCTCCACGCAGAGCAGTCCCAGGCTTCAGAGCTCACAGCT
This sequence comes from Todiramphus chloris collaris, assembly GCA_025345505.1. NCBI lineage: Eukaryota > Metazoa > Chordata > Aves > Coraciiformes > Alcedinidae > Todiramphus > Todiramphus chloris. Next base: position 13,383,915 of record JANVCC010000057.1, read on the forward strand.
CCCTGGACATCTCCAAGGCCAGATGTGACACTGACAGCTGTAGGACTTCTTTTCGAGCCATTCCTCAGAGTGACCAGCTACCAAAGCATCAAAGGTCTTGTCTAGAGCTACCTTAAAACCGAAGAGCTTATCTCTGTGTTTCAGTGGCATCTGGTGGTGTACTCTGACATAAGCTGTAATTGTTGCTGTTCTGAAGAAAGCCTTTGTTCAATACAACAGCCTACTTCATGATGACATCATCCAAGACTGTGGAAAAAAATCACACCCTGGAGTAGTCAGGCATGTGATGATGTATAAATAGCACTGGCAGAACAATATTATAAACTCCACTGGTACAGCTGAGATAAAAATAGCAAGTTGCTGATTCATCTAAGATACCGGCTAGAGGGATGGCATGAGGTTCAGCTCCAATAAACCTTCTCAGCTAAAAGCATATTGCTTCACCATGAATCAGCTGCTTGGGTCTTTCCCTCTTTTCCGAAAAACAACTGTCTCTTCCTACTTGGGTCCTCCATTACTGAACACATGAAATATAGGGCCTGATTTTATTTCTGCTTCCCTTATGTTGAAATACATTGAGGCAGAGAGTTCTCTAAGGCTTTATATACAAGTAGGAAAAGCAGAAGCATTCCTAAATTTTCTTGCCAAGTGCTTGGTAGCAGCAAGGTTTATATTATTGTTCACAGCTATGTTTCTACTTTGCCTGCCTCTAGAAAAACAATCAAGGGACTGTTATTTCAATAAACCTGCAAATACTGAACCATACTTCCAACATCTTTGACTCTGCAATGACTAGGTCATTTTATGGCCTTCGGTAAGATACATGCAAAGTCAAGTACACATTCACATACAATGTGCTTCTCAAACAGACAAAATGAAACCTCACATACCAAGGCTAGAAATACAGGGACTAAAGGGAAAAAAGCAGCCAAGAGAGGGGTGACTTGCTCCATGGAACACATCAGCGGTGTTTACTTGCGCTGTTTCTTGCATGGCCCACAACTTATGCTTTTGTTTAACTTTGAAGTATCTGGAACATAACTTCAGCCATGTTGATGCTATGTCCCCTCTTCACATGAAGACCTTGGAGGGAAGACCTTGGAGGAAAGTCCTTGGACTACAGTACCAAAACCTAGTGCTAGACCTACAAATTCAGGGGCAGCTGCTCACCCATACCATGGCCACCATATTTTTAGACACAATTAGAAGAGGTCATAAGTGTTTAAATTTCAGTTTTTAACACTACAGACACATGGCAAAAAGCAGCATGGATAATAAATGGTAACTTGTAAATGGGAAGATTATGAGGTTTCTCTCCCTTGATGGTGGGCAAGCTCCTCTGTAATCAGTACAACGCTGCTCAGTGCCTTGACTTGGGCTAATGAGGAGAGCCAGGACACACAGCCTGCTCCTTCTCCTTCTGCTCCAGTGTCTCTCCCCCACAAAGGCTCCTATTGCTTGTGCATCACCTTGTAATCATTGCACAATGATGACAAAATCTTTAGCAGTGTGGAAGAATACAGGACACCCTCTGCTTGTGAACACCTTCCTTCTGGATCTCTGTGGACAGAAATAAGCTCTGGAAAATGCAATTGTGCTGCAATTTATCATCCATGATTCCACTTACTAGTAACCTATTAAGTTTTTGTGTACCAGCAACTCAAGTCCACATTCTGTTCACATGATCTTACACTGTGATCATTGTCCGCATGAGGCTCAACTACAAGGACATCCCAGCCCTGTTAGAGTAGCTTGCTTTGTACAAGTAGAGCACTTTATCTACTGACTGCATCTTGGTTTGCATCAAAGCTAAGCTGTTTGTTTAGGACCATTAAAATGAGCAAGGGTTATACAATTATGGAACTTTATATTAATTTTTAAAGCTTTCAGATGTTGCAATCTGTACATATGGGAATAGCGCCAAATGTTATGATGACAGAAAAAAGTTATATTGGCTGGGTTTTAAAAGTAAGGAAGCAAGAAAAAGAAAAATCTCACCCTACCACTATCAAGTTATTACACGTATCTGCTTTTGCACACATCTTTTAGTTAGCAGCTTTGCATTTCTGATAGTGAGTTAATCAGCTAATGTTTTTATGAGCAAAAAACAATAAAACAGTGTGTGTGGAATGACAATAAAAAGCCCTTATTTGCTTTTGATGCCATTTTATATTCACTAAATCCTTCTTGCTATGCCCAGAGAAAATCTTTGCTGCCCATGAGTTTCAGAGAGCAATGCTAGCAGTGACCCTACGTATCTGCCACTTGTGTCACTGTCCTCCTCTGGGCATTCAGCAGTGGGCAGAGCGCCCTTTGGGATGTCACTGTGCCACTGTGCAGTGTCTCGAAGTATTTGCAACTCTACAGCTATTTTGGCCGATGTTGCTGGTTGATCAACATGCTGAGGTGCTTTGCAGAGAGCATTTAAGTGACACTCAGAGATCTACATAAGCAACATATGTTTTATATTATCAACATTTCCTTTGTGTTCCAATTACATGTCAGTACTGGTAAAACCTACTGATGCTAAGACAAGCTTCATCTTTGAAACTCCGGACAATAACAAAATAATCTGCTATTTGTTTATGATAGTAATAGAATCTACCGGCAACTATGATTTGATCATGGCCTTAACAAGAAGGCTAGCCAAAGGAAACCTTCTCAATAAGTAGGAGATGAGGGAAGTGGATGGGTTGTCTGTGGATTTTCTAAGTCTAGTCCAAGAAGCTGATGGTTATGCTTAAAGTCTTAAATTATTTTGAACCCCAGTTTTCCAAAAGATTGCTTGGAGAACAAAGAGAGAGCATAGCATTCACCTCTTCCTAGGATAAATGTTTTGAGAGATGGAGCAGAGCCAACCACTACAATTGCTGTTTTCCTGAATACAGGAGAAACAGTTAAGGAGCAAGGGTGGATGCTCTGCCCCAGCATGGAAGGCTGTCCTAATCACTGTCATCCCTGAGCATCCCTCCTGGCTTCTCCTCCTGCCCTGCCTCTATTTCTTTGGCCACATGAACAGCCATATGGATTATCCTGTGCCATGGGGCTGGGAGAATAGGCACCCTGATATTGCACTACAAAGCCATCCAAAGGACTGCAGCTGCACATGTATAATCAACAGAGAGCTTATTGAATTTATATATATACATATATGTATAAAATAGCAATGCCACTACAACTACAGACGTACTATATGTGAACAGATCAAGCATACCTTTTGTATGCTATCAGTACTTATGCGTTAGAGTTGAACTGAGGTAGAAAAAAGCTTGTTTATAGAGCACACACAAGCAGACAATTCCAACTTTTGGCTTCTCTCCCCAGGTATCTCCACCACTGGTGAACATGTGAATGTAACATTGGCTCACCACAGCCTGGCCTGATGGATTTTACAGCAGGACATCCTGATAACACCATAGACTTACATGTGAAAGTAAGGTTTCTAATATAGCAGCACAATTTATTCCCATTTCCAGTTTAATGGAGCCTTTCTGATTATTTTCATAGCATTTTGCAGGGTTTTTTTTCTGCTGAACAAAAGGGGAAAGCTCCTAGCGTGTTCCTGAAATGCCTTGTGATGTTAATGTGAATTATTCTCTATCATCAAGAGAATGATACTGGGATGAATGAAAGTCAATATATTTTTCTCAAAGTTTCTTAATATTCAGTCCTCATATGTCATAAGGGAGTAAACTCTCAATTACACAAAAGCAAATACAGAGAAATCCGTCAAAGTCAACAGAGTTATTCTGGCCACCTGAGTAATTTGTCCCTTGGTATGATTCAGTCTCCAAAATCCACTCTGAATGTCCATAACAATTGTTTGCTATTCACTTACATTTTTAGCTCAGTTAGAAGTCTAATTTTTTCCATGTTTCACAAATAGCTGGAGTCAGTTTCTTTCAGATGATGCTGTTTCCCCAACTTGGCTTCTCTATGAATAACCTCCATCGTCACTATGCTACTTTTGCTCAAACATTTCATTTTTAACAATAAACATCTATCCCAGATGCCTTATTTTCAGCTTCATTAAATGTTTTACTAGTTCATCTTGAGTCACGTCAATATTTACCTTGGACACAGTGCCATATCCTTTAGTTTCTAATACCAGAATTCTCCAGACAAGCTTATTGTTCCTGGCTTGACTTCTCTAAGTCACAGGTTAAAACTTTTTCTGACATACTAAATAAGATGCAAATTCACCCAACCATTTACTTTGCTGCATGCTGCCAGCTATTCCTATTGCAAACGTCTCTGAACTGATTTACTTCAGCTTCTGTGTACACATGGGCCCCAAAACTGTACCTAGTTATTGAGGCAATTTCAAAGACATTTAAAACCAGCAATTATCAGAAGAGAAATCAGAAATCAGGTATCAACCTTTTGGGCACAGTACCACAACAGATTATTTCTACTGACCTTTTGCATCCTAGAGAAAGGGTGTCAGGAGACCAGGAGGGGTTGCCATCCCCTGCACCTTTCCATTGGTCCTCACTGCACAAACATGGATTCTTTTCTGAGATGGGACTGCATTTCTTCACTCCAGCTCTCTTCCCTGCTCCTGACCAGCAGGACCAGCTTGTGCTGAGATGTGCATGAAGGTCATTGTGCTGCTTCTTGTACTCATCTGTCTACTGAGCTGGTCAGAAGAAACCTTGCAAAATAGTGAGCAGCAGCAGGATGGACAGCACCAGACAGGAGGACAGCAGCAGTGTGGAAGTTCTCCACTTCCATCAATAACATAGGAAATGGTAGTAACTAAGATGGAGGAGAGGTAGTGTTGAGGGTCATATTGGGCTGATACAGAGCCTAGGAAGATGTAAAGGTGAGTAGAACAGGCTCTGCCCCTTCGGCAGCCATGTAAGAGCAACCTCTGTCTTTGGCAAGAGGCTGGGAAAAGCTAGCGGATGACAACGACAAGATGTGTGAGGGAAAGCAGCTGTGGGCATGGGGAGGAGCCACGCGGGCGTCAGGGGGATGCTGTTTTAGAGGAGGTAAGGGGCAACCGGTCTGTTGGTGCAGGATCTCTGTGCAAGTGATGCCTGAAATAGCTCAGTGTGCTCATCTGCAAGCAGGCCTGAGCCATTGCCCACAGAGTCATCTGCACTCGGGCTGCTCCTTACTGCCCTAACTGTGCTTGTTCTAAATATATACGAGACAACAGGGAACAAAAGTTTGAGAGGTGGAATTTTCTTGATAATTTTCTCAATCTTTACACTGAATTTACTTCAGGTCCATTTTCAAAGAAGCAGCACAAAAAAGGTAGCGTGAGGTTTGATATATTTATATTTTATATTCATGTCCTGCACTGGAATAAAACATTTTGAATTTTATATTGGATATAAAAAAGCAAAGGTGTCAAGCTGGGAAAGTGCTTTGAAAATAACAAAGGACTTTATGCGGGATTGTTTGAGGTCATTTTATCTGTTGTTCCTGACAGTATTTAAAAACCTCCTTTCAGTGTGAAATGCCTTTGGTTGTCATTCACTGGAATCAGCGGTGGAGACTAGCAGGGCAGCTGGCCATGAACCACCAGGGGATACATGAGGAAAGACGCACTCACCTTTTCAAAGATCTCCGAAGCAAGTATCATACCCATACAGAATCACAGAATCACAGAAGATTTGTGGTTGGAAAGGACCTCCTAGATCACCGAGTACAACCATACTTACAAGAACAAAGAACACCTAAATATGTGACCACTAAAAGGAAACAAAAAAACCCAACCAAACAAAAAACCCAAACAAACAAACAACCCCCCCCCCCAAAAAAAAAAACCCAAAAACCAAAACAACCCAAAAACCGACACACAAATCCCCTACTTGCCTGCCCCTAGAGCGTGTCGTGAAGCACCATGTCAACTTGTTTCTTAAATACCTCCAGGGATGGGGACTCAACCACCTCCCTGGGCAGGCTGTTCCAGTGCCTCACCACTCTGTAAAGAATTTCTTCCTAATCATAGAATCATAGAATATTATGGTTGGAAAGGACCTCCAGGGTCATCAAGTCCAACCTTTGTCCTAGCATTTCTCAACTACTACACCATATCCTCAAGCTCCACATCTAATCGTTCTTTAAACACCTCCAGGGATGGTGACTCCACCACCTCCCTGGGCAGCCTGTTCCAGTGCCTGACCACCCTCTCAGTGAAGAATTTCCTCCTAATATCTAATCTAAACCTCCCCTGCTGCAACTTCAGACCATTTCCCCTGGTTCTGTAATTAGTAACTAAAGAGAAGAGGCCAACACCCACCTCTCTACAACCTCCTTTCAGGTAGTTGTACAGGGCAATGAGGTCCCCCCTCAGCCTCCTCTTCTCCAAACTAAACATGCCCAGCTCCCTCAGCATCTCCTCATACAACTTGTTCTCTAAGCCCCTCAGGAGCTTGGTAGCTCTCCTCTGGACACGTTCCAGCTCCTCAACGTCTTTCCTGTAATGAGGGGCCCAGAACTGAGCACAGTACTCGAGATGAGGCCTCACAAGGGCCGAGTACAAGGGCACGATAACTTCCCTTCTGCTGGCCACTCTGTTCTTGATACAAGCCAGGATCCTGCTGGCCTTCCTGGCCCCCTGGGCACACTGCTGGCTCGTGTTCAGCCGGCTGTCTGCCAGCCCCCCAGGGCCCTTTCTGACGGGCAGCTTTCCAGGCACACATCCCCAAGCCTGTAGTGCTGCCGGGGGTTGTGACCAAAATGCAGGACCCAGCACTTGGCCTTGCTGTTCCTCATACAATTGGCCTTGGCCCATCCATCCAACCTGCCCAAGCCCCTCTGCAGAGCCTTCCTCCCCTCCAGCAGACCAACACTCCCACACAACCTGGTGTTGTCTGCAGACTGACTGAGCGTGCTCTCAATGCCACATCCACGTCACCAGTAAAGGTGCCAAACAAGACTGGCCCCAAAGCTGCCCCTGAGGAACACCACTGGTGACCGGCAGCCAGCTGGGTTTCACCCCAGTAATCCCAACTCTCTGGGAATGGCCAGCCAGACCGTTTTTAACGCGGTGAAGAGTACACTTGTCTATACTGTGATTCACCAGTTTGTCCCGGAGAATGCTGTGGGAAACTGTGTCGAAGGCCTTACTGAAGTCCAAGCAGATAACATCCACAGCCTTCCCCCGCCCAAAAGGTGGGTCACATGGTCATAGAAGGAGATCAGGTTTGTGAAGCAAGTTCTCCCTTTCATAAACCCATGCTGGCTGGTCCTGATTCCTTGGCTTCCCTGCAATTGCCATGAAAGCTCACTCAAGATAATCCTCTCCGTTATCTTTCCAGGTACCACAGTCAGGCTGACAGGCCTGTAGTTCCCCAGATCCTCCTTCTGTCCCTTCTTATAGATAGGTGTCACATCAGCCGCCCTCCAATCATCTGATACCTCTCCTGTTGACCAGGATTTATGAAAAATGATGGAGAGAGGCTTGGTGAGCTCTCCTGACAGCTTCCCAAGTACTCTTGGGTGAATGCCATTCCGCCCCATAGACTTATGAGTATCAAGGTGTAGAAGCAGACCATTAACTACTTCTTCCTGGATTAAGGGGGGGGTTGCACTGTTCAGAATCCTTATCTTCAAGCTCAGGAGGCTGAACACCATGGGAACAGTTGGTCTGTCCACTAAAGACAGAGGCAAAGACAATGTTAAGTATCTCAGCCTTTTCCTCATCATTGGGTGCAGTGTTCCCCTCCACATCCAGTAAGGGATGGAGATTCTCCCTCATACTCTTTTTATTGTTAATGTACTTGTAGAAGCGTTTTTTATTGTCTGTTATATCAGTGGCCAAGTTTAGTTCCAGCTGGGCTTTTGCCTTCCTAATTTCCTCTCTGTATAATCTGACAAGGTCTTTGTACTTCTCCTAAGTTGCCTGGCCCTTCTTCCAAAGGTGGAAAACCCTTCTTTTCTTCCTAAGTCCCACCAAAAGCTCCCTGTTCAACCAGACTGGCCATTTTCCCCGCCTTTTAATCTTACGACACATGGGGATAACCTTCTCCTGGGCCTCTAAGATTTCCTTCTTAAAGATTGCCCAGCCTTCCTGGACCCCTTTGCCTTTCAGGACTGTCTCCCACTGGACTTTCTCAACTAGTGTTCTGAACAGTCTAAAGTGTGCCCTCCGGAAATCCAAGGTGAGGGTTTTGCTAACCACTCTCTTCATATCACTAAGAATTGAAAGCTTAACTAACTCATGATCACTAAGCCCAAGATGGACTCCGACCACCACATCTCCCACTAGTCCTTCTCTATAGTGAAGAGGAGGTCAAGGGAGGCTCCCTCCCTGGAAGGCTCATCTACCATTTGAGTTAGGAAGTTATCTGCCATACATTCGAGAAACCTCCTAGCCTGTCTACTCTTTGCTGTGTTATATTTCCAGCAGATGTTTGGTAGGTTGAAGTCACCTACTAGAACAAGGGCTGTCAATTGTGACACATCAGCAAGCTGTTTATAAGAAATTTCATCTGCCTGCTCATCTTGACTGGTTGTTCTATAGCAGACTCCCGGCACAACATCACCCTTATTTGCTATCCTTTTCATCCTAACCCATAAGCACTCAACTTTATCACCATTGTAATCAATTTCTATACACTCGAAACACTCCCAAACATATAGGGCCATACCACCGCCTCTCCTTCCTTGTCTATGCCTTCTGAAGAGCTTATATCCATTCATCACAGCATTCCAGTCATGACAGTCATCCCACCACATTTCAGTGATGGCAACTACATCATAGTTGTCCTGCTGCACTATGACCTCCAGCTCATCTTGCTTGTTGCCCATGCTACATGCATTAGTGTAGATGCACTTGATCTGAGCAACCGATTTCACCCCCATCCTTTGTCCTTTACCCCTAGGTTCATTACTGGTGGACTGGGTTTTATTCCCTTCCCTCTTCAATTCCAGTTTCCTGATCACTTCTGCAGTTACTAATCCATTAGTGAGCTCCATGTTTATGTTGTCCCATGTATCACAATTATTTACCTTAAGTAGGACAATAGACTGGAGCTTGTCCATAGGCTCATCTCTAATGAGCCTGGTTTTATCCCCTTCCCCCTTCAAGCCTAGTTTAAAGCCCTTTCAATGAGGCCCGCCAACTCCTGTGCAAGGATTCTTTTTCCCCTTAGGGACAGCTGTAGTCCATCAACCCACTTTTGTCAAGAGGTGTCAACATGCCCTAGAGAAGCAGAGAGCCACTTTCTTGTGAGAGGGGAGACAACTTCACATCATGCTGACTTGCCTGAGTAAGATACTCTTAGGAATGGGTGCAGGAGATGGCTTTAGATCTCAACCCAGGTGTGCAAAAGTTTTACGCAGAAATGCAGGGTATTAAGATGAGTTCCCAGTGCATCAGCTTCAGTGGTTGCCACACATGCAGATACATGGGGCTGTATATTTGTATATCGAAATATCTTGCTTGAGTGCTTTAGCAATAGCAGCACAAGTAAATAATTTCTGTAGTTAGCCCATTCCTACCATCCCAGAAAGTGTTCATCTGCACAGTGTGATGAAGCTAATATTTCTGTACACCTTTGACCACATTATAGCTGTTCTCCTGTGTTTCATCCCCAAAGGGTTGTACTGCCAAGAGGACAATTGAGGTTTTATTTGGTTTTCAAAAAAATTCCTCACCTCTAAAGCAGGGGTGGTTATTTTCCTCTTCTGGTCTAAATCAGAATCAGAAAGCGAGATGAGTTTGAAACTGGGATATTCAAATTCCCTTCTCTGCCCTATGTCCCCCTGCATATATATTCCACCAAAAAAACCCAGCTTGGCATGAGAAGGGAGATGAGACAAGATGAGGGACCACTGTCTCCCACAAACACATGCAGACAGAATATAAAAGGGTATGGCTGAATACTAGATTAAATGCAAGTTTCATTTAAATTATTACTTACAGAGATCTAATAAATGATTCTGTGCAATACATTGTCAGAGATTTTTCTTTGCCATTTTTATTTCGTATGTGTATTTAGGAGCTTTTTCCCCTTGGACGATAATGTTCAGATTTTAAAATTTATATTAATCTGTCACTACATTCCTCTGTCACTCTGTGAAAGGGCTTCTTTTTAAATAAAATGTCTTTTTTTTCTTTTTAATGTGTTGCTGCATCAGAATGGAATACTTAGGATAAGTCTTTCCAACTGCAGTACTGCACAGGATGGGATGATGTGTAGAAAGGCTGCTTTTTATATACTATGATCTCGCTTGACCAAAACAACTTATCAGAGTTTATTTAGAGGTTTTGTATTTACCCTGGCTAGGGACTATTAAGGGGTTTCACTGCAAATCTCTCTGCTCCCAAGGACAGTCTTTATTTCCAGAAAAATGGAGGACTCAACCAGAGACAGAGGCTTTGCTGACAGATCCCCAACACTTCTTTCAGGCAAGAATACTGCCCCAAAAGCTGTCAGAGTGGAGCTTTTTTGCTTGCTTTGGTTTGGCTTTTTGGGGTTATTTTCCCCATTGGGTCAGGGGTGCTCCTCTAAATAAATTATGGATTGCTCACTTCAGAGCAAAGGTCTTTGACAGCCTCTGATGGGTACCATCAGATGTCCTCCCTGGCTCTCCATCACACCTTCCAGCTAGAGGTTACCCAAGGCTGTGAGCTGCACCTTACCCACCCTCATCTCCTTGTCTGGTGCCGTTGTGGAAATAGTCCTGTAAGGTTTAGCCTGTGTGTGGACTGAGGAACAGCAATCAGCTCTATTCTTACACCTCTGCTTGGCATATGGACAGGGAGGGCCAATACAGGAAGGCACTAAAAAAATAAAAGAGAAACAAGAAGACTGCAGAGAATGCCCATGAAATCCTCACATTTCTTGTTGTTGCTGTCCTAGATAGCCACCTGGGGTAACAGCTTTTGCAGGGTCTCACTCATGTCTGAACATTTGAGCCCCTGTGGCCACAGAGGACACCTTTCTCTCACTCTGTGCTGTCTCGTGGTTCCTTATTCTGAGCTTGTTCTACCTTGTGATCTAACTAAAAATGGTGTCAGATTACTGTGCCATGATCAATCAGTGTATTCACTTCCTCTCATTCACTCTTTGCCTGTATACCTTCAATTATTCTTTTCCTCAATAGTTTTTTCTTCCCATTAAAATACCTGGAAGCATTCCAGTAACGTTTTCCTGCTGGTAAATATGACCATTTTATTTGCTAACGTCCACTTGAATTTGATCTTAAAAAGCACAATGGCTTTACACATAATATTTCACACAGAGCCCATGAGTTCAGTGCTGATTGCAAGATAGAGACATGCTAGTTCCACCTGTTTGAGTTCTGTTTTCTTCTCAACTCCAGAAATTTCCATTGTACTTGTCTTCCCACCAGCCATTGTGCATTGCCATATGATTGCTTTCCTCCTGGAACAGAGGCAACAGTCATTCAGCCTACAGGTCATACCTAAATTATCTTTAATCACCAGGCAGCTCCACTGATGGCAATCTCATTTCTTCTTTCAGAATAAGGGAAAAACCCTCCATGAAATGACAGAAGGTGCAAAGATACTTCTGAATTAGTCACTGAAAAAAGGTCCAAAGCTCAATTCTTATTATCAGTCTCTCTGGTGGAAATGCAAAGTGACTCCAGTATAAGCAGTGGAGACACAATGGTGTATCTCGGATCCAGATCAAGATAGAGGTTTTGGAATATACTGCTGTGGGTTTGGTTTTTGGTTTTGTTTTTGTTTTAATTTTTGTTTGTTTGTTTTTGTGGGTATTTTTTGTTTGATTTTTTGTCATCGTCATTGTTGTTGGGGCTTTTTTATTTGTTTTGTTTTGTTTGTTTGGGTTTTATTACAGGCATTTCCTGCTTTATGAGTTATTTTGAAGGTTTACTGTATCTGAGAAAGTAGAGCAGGAGTTCAGATTATGAACTTTGATTGCTCATGGTTTATTCAATATTTTTAATAAAGTTTGAAAAGGTTCCCTTCCATCAAAGAATGTCCCCTTTGATTAATCAATTGAATTTGATCTTTTCTCCGTGAGGAATACAAAGCAGTATACCCCTTTGCCAGTCGCTTATAGGCAGCTTCATCACACACAACAGAACAATTATTTTCTAAGTAAAAGAGTTGTGATCAGAAATGTTAATAAAGCAGTTAATAGTGTAGCATCTTTTTCTTCCTTTAAAAACACTCAAGGACATACCAAGCCATTTTTTAATAAAATCTGCATACATTCCAAAGAACATACTCAGGGAAGCAGAGTCATCTTAAATGGCCTTCTTCACATGTACATCTGTAACAGCTGCAGTAGCAGCTCTGTCGAGCTTGATTTTATTCAGTGTTGCAGGATCAACATAAAATCTAGGCTGAAAATTAAAGGGAGTAAATGTCCCCTGACAGTCAAGAGAACGATTTTGATCCAAAAGTATTTCTGGCCACAGATTGCTTTCAAAAGAAGCTTTGTCATTTGTGCCTGGCCTAGTCCCAATAAGTGCTATTATGATTTGTTACATTTTCTATAGAACCAGGAGACCATTTATTAGCCCCATGGTATTGTATTGAGCTTCAATTATGTAATAGTCATTATTCTGCTGAATATCCAAAGCTTTGTAACAAAGTTTTAGTTCTGGAAAGAAATGTACAAGGTTCTCAAATGATTTTGAGGAGATCAAACTCCCCCTTTTTTTGCTAGTTGAAAGAGGAAAGGCCCCTTCTTGATATAAATCATGAATAATTTTAATAGACTTTTTTCTAAAGAAAACCTCCTTTTTCTTTGAAAGCCATTGATAGCTTTGGATTCAAGCAGAAAAGAATAAAAGATGAAATAATAGTTTCTTCCTAGAAGAGAATGTGATAGGTATGCTTCCAAATTAGCAAGATTTTAATTGAATTATAACCGAGGAGTAAGAGTGCATGTGTGTTTTGCCTGCACACAAGTGAGGAATGAGGGCCTCTCCCATATGTAGTGGGGAAGAGGAAGGGGAAGGTCGTCAGCTGCTGCAAACCTTGCTAGGGCCTCCTTGATCATGTTTTTGCAGCTGATAGAAGTCAAGGATGCACCCCATGGTCCTGTTTACTTGTTTAGCTGACCTTTACGGTTCAACAACACAAACTCATGATACCTAATCAAATCCCAGTGGCCTTCCATTTCCAACTGGTCTGAGCCATCCGCATCTTCCAGACTTGTCAACAAATTAAATACCATAAAATAAGTAGTTGAGTAGTTACCTGACTGCCATAAAATAACTGTTACCTGACTGCCACAAAATAACTAGTAACTAGTTACCTGACATCATCCTCTATTACCCCTTAGTGTTTGTTTTAAAAAAACCCCACAACTTCAGAAAGTAGATTTTAAAAAGCACTGCCATCAAGATAAAAATTGATCAGCACCAAGCAATTATGCACTTCACAAGCCATTTTACATGATTGAAGGCTTCTGTTTCCAGTTCTCAGAGGCTTCTCCAGTTTTCAATCATGTGTAAATTTTTTCCCTACTCTCTGTCAACAGACAGATACTACAGCTTCTGTAACCACCAGCCACCAGGTAAAAGCCAGTCCATCTGTTGCCTCTGATTTTTATTTTTTTTTTAACTAATAACCAAGACACCACATATACAATGCACATACAACATACACAGGCAACAGCTGGTCTGCCTCAGACTAGCAAGCCCAAGTACTCCGAGGTATTCTCAGGAAATGGGGAAGCAATGTTCCCAAGGCTGACAGATTTCTGAAATGATATTTCTTTAATGTACACTGAATTTAACTGGTATTTTAGTAAAATGGCTCTAGCTTTATGCCAGCTGAAGAGAAAGCAGAAAGTAAATCAACAAGCTGTTTTTCAGATAGACTACAGTATCTCAAAAATTCACAACCAATGTAAATTTGCTACCAACGTTGCACCCCTATTACAAAAACAGCCAACTCCAACTTGAATGCCATTGCTCCAACTTGGTGTGACTACAGCTGCTGCATGGCAATCATATGTATACCTGCATGTGGGTTTTGTCCTCTCTGAGGGCAAGCAAGAATGTAGTAGGTGATAATACATTTTGACCACAAGTGTACCATCCCCTGGTCATTTTTGCAGTATAGATGAGTTATTTATGGATCATTTGCATTCACATTTCATTCACTAATTTCACTCAGAGCAGCATTTAAGTGTCCTTATTTTTCAAAAGAGCAGGAAAGAAGCTGGATATCCAGTTTATCTTACAAAATGTGAATTGAAGTAAAATTCATTTGCAGTTGCACATTTATTGGATCAAGGAAAATAAGGCATCAAGCCAGAATCTGATCTTGTTTGCCACTATGTAAACGATGAGTAAGTCTGCTAAGGTCAACAGAGCAGCAGCAGAGTCACATGAGTCACAGCACACTGCTTTTTGGAAAGATTGCTCCCTGGCTTAATATACTATTACAGTCGCTTCAAGAAAAGCTCTGCATCAAGTTCTAATAAACGCTGGCAGTGATGCTGAGCTCTGAGAAGTCATAAAGCCAGAAGGATGAACAGGAATTAACAAGTGGCCTTAAAAAACTATTGAAGAGAATGGAAGTTTTGTCCATACGAGAAGTAAAGAATCAGAACTTTGGTAATGAAAGTCATGATCTAATTTTTCCACCACCTACATTTACCCACCTTTCAAATGGGTTTGGGGGAATAAAAAAGAAGGAAAGGGAACAAAATTTTCTTCAGGATCAAAGTGCAGAAAATACCACTAAAGTCAATGGGCTAGTTTTGTACAAGTTACCACTCAACTATGTGACAACATGGAGTTTATTTCACTATAATTTTAACCAGGCTTGTCCCAGTAAATGATGCCTTGCTTCTCCTAGGGGAATGCATTAAACACACTTACTGAGTGAACAGGACCAGTGACACTGACAGAGCCAATCCAACACCCCATCCCTGGCATCCAGCAAAAAGGTAATTCCAGTAAACACCATTTATATCTCCATCTGATATACACAGCGCTCAATCTGAAAAAAATGAGAGCTCAATAATCTTAAGAAAAGCCCTTTGGGCTTTACTTTCGTTTCTTTTTTTCTTCTTCTCCTCTTCTTTCTCCTCCTCCTCCTCTTCTTCCCTTCCCTTCCCTTCCCTTCCCTTCCCTTCCCTTCCCTTCCCTTCCCTTCCCTTCCCTTCCCTTCCCTTCCCTTCCCTTCCCTTCCCTTCCCTTCCCTTCCCTTCCCTTCCCTTCCCTTCCCTTCCC